>JAHZNG010004153.1:0-21109 GCA_027744375.1 Orchesellides sinensis | reverse complement strand
TTGTAGATAAGAAAACAATACGACTACTGCTGCGGCATGACAAGTGGCTATTGCATGACTATTTGACATGTCACCTTACTCATTCTAAAGACTGTTTAACTCTTTAGCAAAGCTAGAATACAGTCAACAAAAATAAACAATGAAATTACACCTTGCGCTACTGTTTACAACAAAACTATATCCTATGCCTTTGCTGTTGTTAACCATTTTTCATTTAAATAAAGGAAGGGTTATTTCAAGACAGAACAGTAGTTTATCTTACATAGCTATGCTCTTCTATTCACTCAAGCTTGAATTCGAAGAAATTACTAACCAGCATACCTGTGTTGATTACTATAATATAAACCACCTCCAACTTACAAAACAAACATGTAAGGGCAATCAAAATTGAATAATGTGTTTCAAACAAAAAAAGACATTCAGAATCGAACAAAAACCTTGGGTTGACTTAAGGTGGAGGAGTGGCAGGGCTGACAGAATCGGGTTGCGTTATTACTGCATCACGAACAATTGATGACTTTTCCAAACAATGACGATGCACAATAAGACATTTTTACATTTATGTGCATATATTACACACAGATGTAAGACTTTATTACATACCTACTTTCGCACTAACTATTGCATGCATATTTATCTTAAACTATGTTTTTTTAATTTCCGTTACTCCCTTTAGCTTTACCTAATAACCTAATCGCAAACGAAAGCTTTGAATAATGAATACCAAACTAAGAATCACAAGTTCAGCAACACTCGAGCCGAAAACAAGTCAGAGAATCCACGGAACTAGTTTTTAAAATGTTCCATAAAAAATTTATCCAGTCACTTTTACCAGTGCTCAGTCTAGTGTCTTGTAGCGTACTTTACTTTCCTTTTTCAGAAGCTATCCAATTTTCACAATTTTACTTGCCTCCATGTTGTTACATACATGGTGGTCTCGGTGGTGGAAATGGAATTGCTTCCGCTTCCGAACAAAACGGAACATTTGCTAATGCCAACACAAGGTCCATCGCCTCTGCTGAAGCGATTGAGCATGAAGCAGATACAAACCAAGTGTACAAGCTTATTGTGCCACTGAAGTTTCCTTCAGCCAAAGCGGCTGAGACAGCTCTTCAGCAACCGGAAGAAGCTCCAGCTTTACAGGATAAAGAAAATCTGCTGACCTCAGCGTCGCCCACATCCAATCCTTCAACCACAACTACAACCACCACTACCTCCTCCATTGCCCCGAAAGACGTCGTTAATGACGCAGGTTCAGACAATTTCCACGTGTTTCTTTCTCATGAACTGGAGAAAATGAACCGACTCAACCGTATTTACAGGGATGAAGCATTTTTTACGCCGCAAACGCCACCACAACTAGCACCACCTCAACACCTTAAACAAGAGTCAGTGTTTTCAAAAATTGCTAATTTAGGTTTATCGATGTCTGAGAGGCTGAAACAACTCAGTTCTCGTTTCCAGTCGTATGGAACGCCTCCAGCCTCACCACTACTCCAAAACTCACATGGTCCATATCAACTGTACAAACGACTTGCGAAACGTCAAGCTGAGCAATCAATAAAAATGCCGGCCGTCTGGATTAAAAATTTGAGAAAGGCACTATATCAAAGTCTGACATCAAGGAAGCAACAAGAACAAGAAGGGGAGGAATCTCCATCCACAAATAATAAGCTCTTGTGGAAACAACTTCGTCATGCAAAACTTAAATTCATAGACTTGACCTCTCAAGCAGTTTCTGATCTTCCTGAAGAAATTTATCTGCCATCTGGACAAGGCCCTATAGTGTCTGGAATAGCCACCCTGGATGTGAGCAGTGGTAACCTAGAAATCCGCATTCCATCTGAACTATACACTCCATCTCAGCAAGATAGTCAATCAGCCAGCTCTGGAGAAGGCAGTACGGACATCTGCAAGTGCAGTCTTATCAATCAGGGAGATGCTGTGATGGCATACTGGTCCATTAGTAGGATTGTGTCGGACAATGGACAACCAGCCCTACAATATTTAGTTTATCCCTTGCCTCCAAACTATCTGCCAACACCACCTCAACTCATTCCTTTCAATGATGGGCCTCACCATGAGTTCAAACCGTCACCAGTTGACCCTCTTCCAAATTTCTTAAATGAGATATCCGATAAGAATCATCACAAGATCCCAATAGTCAATGATGTCCGGCATAGAACTCCTAAATTCTATCAAGAATACTACACACATGCACCTCCACCTGTACCTGTACACGAGCAGATTGATACACATCCACCACCACCCCAACAACCAGGTGGAGTTTTAATCGAAAACCATGGTAAGTATACCGAAGATTTCCTATCCTTGTACCGAGATGCAATCAATCATCATTTTCATAACTTAGACTCAATAAAAGGACCACTGGATGGGGATAATATCGACCCCAACTTTTACTTCAACTCTAATCATCACTCAACGACACCACTAGCACCGCCACAAGAAATACCATTTGATTATGAGGGTCCACCCACAACTATCCCTGGCATAGCTACTCCACTAGACTTTGATCATCCCAAATCTATTCAGGACATATTATCGCCCTTCGTTCCACCACCACCTATGCTACCGTCACCACCCCCACCCTCTAAACCAAATCATAATCATAATCGACAACCCTATCATAACAACAATCCCTCAGAGCATCCATACTATGAAAACGACGGAGTATTCTTTGATGACCGAAGAACAGGATATCATGAACCTTATTTCCCACCAAGAAAGCCTCAACCGCCGCACCGTTATAATACTAACAACAACATTTCTGATGATGCTGAGTTTTACGACAAAAATAAGCCCGTGTATAACCACAACAAGTACGACCAAAAAGTATACAATTACAATGGTAATAGAGGTGACGGTTCTAAGAAACAAGCTTATGAAAAGGACCCTTACTACTACAACAATCCAAAAAATACTTTCGCTAACAGGATTGGAGCAGGAGGTGGGTCTTTAAATGATATAGATAATCCCGATGGATACATTTTAGATTTTAAGAAGTAATTACAAAAAAATAGTTTGTAATAATCAATAATCGATGTTTGTAAGATACTGCTTGAAGAACGTAAATAAATCAATAAAATAATTGTTTTGAAACTCACCATCTCTATCAGCAAATTTGTATAGCGGCTCAGTAGGTAGAGGGATAAGTCTTTCAAAGGACTTTGGCACCAACTCCACCATTCTTTTGTTATGTTGATATTCCAACATATGCATTACGCTAGATATGAACCATAATATGATTTAATTAGTTGTTTTCTGGCATTTTTTATAAGTACGTTCATTAAATTATCAATGTTTTAAGTTTTAATGAAACTTACCATTCTCGTCGCTCATTATGATACTTTCTAAGTATATCCCTCAGCTCTTGCTCAATTAGATACCGCTCAATACTGTGCGTTCCCGGAAGCACAGGAGATAAAGGTCCGTCTGGACAATCCGTGTAGTCAAACATTCTGTAGACAACACTCGGCGCTGGATAAACCATATTTTCATGATGAGGAGGTAGCGAAATTTGAGGCAAATTATGCTGCAAAGCTTCACAAAGAACGCTATCAAAAGCCATGTAAGGCCTGTTGATATGCTTTTCAATCCAGCCATCCAACTTCAACTTCTCCACCTGAAGCCACAGACATTCCAAGTATTCTTCCTGCTTGTGATACTCATCTGTTGACCAGACTCTTAACATTCCGACATGAGTACGTTTTCTTTTCCTCATAAAGTTGTCAATTGTCATCATGAGACGTTCCACAGTTTGCTCCTTCTTGTCGTACAGTTCACGACCAACCCATGGCAAGCAGTTTAAAATTGCAAACACCAACCAGTCACGACGAACTTGCGGAGCTGACGAGTCCACTGCTCCCTCCATGAATGTGTCGTACAGCTGTAGAAGGGATGTTGCTGAGATCACGTGAGAGTTTACAAGATCTGAGATAAATCGTAGTGTATACTGTGCATTTGACCAGTTTCCAGACTTCAGATGCTCTTTAAATGTCTTCACTAGAGTTTCCACATACTGCAATTGAAAAATGAGTTAAAAATGAGAAAATATTCAAATTCAGTAAAAACTGCTCTGAAACCCTCATTAATCACAATTTCTAATAATCTAAAATCCCAGTAATTTTACCTCTCCCCCAAAATTATAATTCTTGGCGTTTAACAATCCAGCAAGAGTAGAGTAAACCGAGCACTTTTCCGGATGAGAAGTTACAACCTCCACCAACAACTGAAGAATCTTTCCTTTCTGCGTTCCCAACTCCGCCTCCAGGCTTTTAGCAACTCCTTCAATACTCGTCTCCACTGAACTTGCCCTTTCCCCAGCAGTCAATATTTCACTTTTAATTGGATCTTCCTCCTTCTTCTCCGTGTACGAAGCTGTGCGTCTCCTCTTGAAGTAGCGATCTGAAAATTATCCACAACAAATCATACCATTACCTTCCGATTGCGCCTTTTACTTCTAACCACCACACTAAACCAGTCAATAATCAATATTAATTAGCTCACCTCCACCTCCTCCACCACCTTCCCCATCATCGTAAGGACGGCGTCTTCCACGATTCATCTTCAGTCACTCCTCCACCTCTGAACCCCTCCCAATCAATTCTTTAACAAATTTGCAATTTGATGAATGACGAACGGAGACCGGTACACTTTTTAAAACTATCCTTTTTTACAATCCACGATAACTTTTACTCAGAAACTACAAAATCTACTCAACAACAATTATGTAACTGTTTAACTTTTTAATAACAACAAAAATTTAAAAAATTTATCAATTTTTTTACAACAAAAACAAGTCAACTTCTTCACGTCAATTCATGAAGAATGGTCGCGAACGCGAAAGGTAGGGTTCTTCAAGCCGCTACTGTCTGGCTAACTATCAAAACATGGCGCGGTCTCACAGTACCCCACTTCTTTCTATGGTATAATTTAATACATAGTGAACAAAACTGAACAAAGGATTCATGTTGAGCATCATATCATGCATTTTGGTATCTAAAAAGTCGGGAGTCGGGACCAAGCAAGCTGGGGCTTTCTAAGAAATACCAAGATTTCTAAGAATTTTACAGATATTCATTTGAAGAAAGCATCTTATCATAATGTCCATAATAAATTATCAATTTTATACCAGTTTAGTAGTAAAATTGTCTTGAATTTCTTAAAGCGCTTGGTTACATTGATAAAGTCCACCTGAAAAACGTGAAGACGTGCTGAAAGGTTGGAGGGAATTTGTGCACGCATAATTACCTGTCACGAAGGAGGAACCTTAAGACTGACACTGACAACTTTAGAGTGCCTTCAGACTTCAGACAGAGAGCCGCAGAACACATTGTATGTTATGTTACCCTACAGGGAATATCACATTATAGCCCCTCCTAATTATCTATCTATCTCAAGGATGTGAAGCTGATACCAGTAAAAAGCAAACCATTTTTGGACATGCAAAAAGAATATTTTATACTCGATTAGAAATTTGTAAGAGATTCATTTTGGCTAAGTTGTTCAACTGGATATGTATTCGAAGAAGTATGGCTAGAATTAGAATTCAAATGTAACGGATTTAAACTAGTATATTAGCTCCATAAATATGCAATTTATGCAAAACAAGTGATAGTAAATCACAACAATCAAAAGTCACAAACCCACACCCACTCTTGCGCTAGTTTCCGTAAAGTAAATAACATTTCATGGTTTATTCAACTTTTATATATTAGTTTTTCAACAGGCATGATGATCTTTACACCACAGGCAGACGCTATCAAACCCTTTTAAAATGCCAAGTTATTACCAAAACATTGTTGTTCATTACATTTTAGAATTAGATTTGCATACCTAGGGGTTGTAATAATAACAATGTAATATGGGATGATATGTCTTTGAATATAATGAAAGGTAGAATTCTAGAAAAATTTCTGGGCTTGGCCTTGCCCTCTTGTCTATAAACCTTATTAGCTTTGAAATGGCTGTAATAAAATCACATTTTCTTATGTATATACAAATTCATCCATCTTCTCAACTCCTCTTCGCCGAAAGCTAAGAAAAAGCCAATTTCCTCCTTGTGAAATATCCTTATCATAAAACATCCACATTTGTAATACATTGTCCTCTTAAGTCGTGCGTTTTGTTTTGTTTATTGTGTTTGTATGCGCACTATATTACCAGAATGATACCTTTGTTGTTGTTTTTCTTTCTCTTATGTTATGTTATCAATCTATAAAAGTTTTAAACAGGATCTACCCGTCATCATCATAGCTCTGCTTGTTTATCTTTTTAAAATGTAAGACACTAGCGAGACAAATTTATATTTATAAAATGGCCAAATAATAAAAATGCGAATAGCTAAAAAATCGTGGTATTGTTGCATCTTTGCATCTTATATGGTACACGCAATAGGTATAAAACCATAATTGTCTAATATATTTTATGCTTACATGTTCTATGATATACAGAAAAAAAATCCGGTTTGTATTTGTATCCTAAATTCTAGCTCACTTGCTTTTGGTGACATTATAGCTGTTGTGGTTAGGATTTGCATTGTTTTTGTTGTGTTACCGGTGGGGTCTAAAAGAAAATATGTATGAATGGAATTTTTTACAACTACATATATGTATGCTACATAGGTAAGTATGCAAGAATAAGCAATAAAGCATCTTGGCTAGTTCAATTTCCGAGATTTTTATAAACAGAATATAGAAAATACTTTTATTGCTATGAAAGTTTCTATCAAAACAAAATGTATCCGCATCATTCATTTGATAGATCATTCGATCCTGCTAAGGGTTGGTTTTGGTTATTGATTTTGGTCTTTTTATTGATTTGAGCTGATACTAATGAATGATAAAGTAGTGTGACAAGTGGTATCGATCTAATGACAATTGTGACATTTTACAAGGTTATTCTCTTTTGAAGACAATTTGGCTTAAATTTGGTGAAATCCATTAACTTTCTAGACGTGCTCAGATATCTTAAACCTGTGAATGCTATATTTTGAATGATGTATTGTTGCAAGAGTATTTAGTGTCGTGAACACAGTCGCATGCAGCAGTTTCAATCACACAGCCACTGAATGAGTGTCTCTTGTGATGAAGAAAATTGTATAAACCTAAACAAACAATAGTTAGTTTTTTTTCTTATTACGCAATAAGATGAAAGTATTAGAGCAGAAAAAACTCAGTCTGCTGTTTATTGGATATTTCAAAAGATTTTAAATCAAATGTGTATATGTACTGTTGACTATTTTAAAATAGTTATTCTAATAAAATAAAACATTCACCCTTGTAATTTTTCTTTTGAAGTAAGCTAAAGCTAGTTGCAGTTCATTTTATGAAACTAAGCATATTACTATAAGAGCAAGCAATCAAAAAACGGAAACGAATTATCAAGAGAAGGGAGCATTTACATTTAGCTTTCAAGAATATTTTTTGAAATACTACTTGGTAGGTCTGAACCTGTCCTATAGTGACATTCTATATAGTACATTTTGACATAAAGCGGATCGATTTTCTGTACACTTTTAAAATATTCTTTTGTACGTGTGTTCCTATGAGTCTAGATTCAAAACTGTTGCAATTTGCAAGGTTTTGAAAGAGTTCCGCAATTTAAAAAGGGCTTTACCATATCAGCATTATAGTATCGGCTTCAGCGTTAATTTTTGTTGCTTTGCTTTACTCACTATAATATACTTTATAGATAAATGCCTAATAACTCAATGTAAACCATATCATTTCACGTTAGCTAAGCCCAAGCCGCACACAAAAGAGCAATTTGTAAAAACTGTAATTGTTCTCTGATAAGACCATGTTGTGTACAGCGATTATCATGGTGTAGGCGCGGTCATCAAATTTTTCCACCTGTTGCATCCCTCTCTACCTCTTAGGTATCCTAACTAATACACTGCTGTTAGACGGATTTGAAATGGCAACGGAATTGACTTTTTTTATTTTAAAGAAATTGTGCAAGCTTAAGCGAGCAAGCTGGGTTGAGCGACTCTTCTGTTTTGAAATAAAACATTTTTAGTCACTCAGCCTGAACTATAGGTTTCCTGAATGGGAACGGCAAATGTAGTGGCATAAAATATGAGTATAGCAAAAATTGTATTCTCAGCTATAAGCTAAATATGCCTTTTTAAAGGGTTATTATAGCTATTACATGCCATAAAAGCTATAGAGCATTAAATGATAAATTTTTTGATGCTATATTTGCTGACTTCAAAAGCTATGACGTAAATTATGTTATGATTATGGTCAAACAGTCATTTAGACGTTTTTGTGCATTGTTTTTTATTAGGTGCCCTATGCTCATTAAATAGTTTAAAAGGATAAAACCCTGATGTTCTGATTACAATGTTTTTTCTTGAACTATATTACCATTTTCTTCACAAAGTTTTATCAAAAGAGGAAATCACCTCATCAGACAAATCACAGAAAGGGAACAATAGAACGAAAAAAGGATTCATAATGTAGCAAGAGTGAATTAGTAAAACGTTTTGTTCAACAAACTAAAATAATATCACGGTATGTGATGGAGTAATGGTTTTCAAAAGTCTACAAGCGTACAAGCGGCAAGAGATAATAGCAGGACGAAGAGCAATAAAAAAGTGCAAAAATATATTGCTATTGCTGCCACATTTTTAAACACGGTAATAATCATAATGACCATCATCCTCTTCATATTCCCCACTCTTATCTTGAGTCCTTATCATTTCAAAGAAGACAGAAGTTTTTTTAGTACAACCGTAAAGAAACATTATTGTGTGTGAATTGAATATGCCTATTCTCCAATATTTACGCATACATACATATATCTTGGCTAGCAGTACAAAACTACATTTGATAAAGATAATAGTGTAATCATAATTATTACAATTAGTAAAACCGATTTGCTCACAGCAAATGATATTTTTGAAAAAGACAAATGATTTTTTTAGATGCTGAGATGATTAGATAGTGACCCCAGAATAAGAAGGCGTGAAAAAACTACTTGAGGCTTGAGCGAATTACATTTTAAAAACAGTTTGGTGAAAAACATCTATACCTAAGTACGACACGTGTACATCATACACAGAGTAAGCAGAGCCTGACCAGACAACCTGTGAAAATATCCACCATATAGTACGATCCTCGGGAGGGCCAACTTCCTAAGTCCTAATATACTAATAATATTATTACCATTTAAGTTAGATGTACCTATATTCTAATATAGCAATTTGATTTTTGATGTGCTCTCAATGATCAATGTTCAGCCAGTAATATATTCTAATTGAGAAAGTTTTATAAAGTACAGAATAGCTAAAACTGGTCGGTCGATCACATGAGGATAGTGATCCAATTCCAGCTTTGAGTTTTTATCAATAACCTCTCTTGTCAAGAGTTGAACGAGTTATGTATATATCATCATCAGCAAAAGATGATGAGTACCTTGCCTTGTCTTGTCTTCTTGCATTTCCCGAATTGATTTCTGTAGAGTTCACTTTATTTGCCATTATGCTGTGCTGCATTGCATCTCTCGCGGCGATATGTGTGTTAATATTATTTATATCAACAGCCAGGGTAAAAACCTCACTATCTAGTACAGAGTGTGGAAACTTTTAGTTTATCTTGTACAATGTTATGCATATAAATGCGATTGATTTGTACAACTTTCCTTCTTCTACTTCCTACTACACGATGAGCGTGTGTCCGTGTCTTCGTTTCAGTTGTTCCAAGGTACATTATAACTTCTTGATAGATTCAAGAATTGATGATGAAACATATCTCGAGCACATAGTCCATTCATATAGCTGCGAAGCGTAAAGCAATCCATTTTATTCCGTTAGGGTTTAGAAGTGCAAACAGAAGATGGTATTGACTATTGACTTAATAAAAGTAAAATATACTTACCTAGTAAGTATGTCTTGTAAAAGGGTTATGGCATCCCATTTAGATATGGCGCTAAATGCGGAAAAGCGTTTTGAAGAGAAGAAAAAGAGGAAATTATAAAATATTTGACAACCAAATACAAATATAATACATGTATCTTTAAACGAAGTGCCTGTTTCACTTCTTCTTTTGAGACTATAAGAACATCGTGACCATATGTACATACCTACATCCAAAAGGATGTCTGTGCCTGTCAAAGAATCAGGACTGCAATAATGTAAAATAGTGCAAACAACCCGAGAGAGGAGATGAAGAAGAAAATGTAAGTCTCTCTGCAACAGGAAAAGACGTTTGCTTAAGATAAAAAAAATATTCAAGTAAAGTACATAATATAACGCTTGATTCGTCATGCTTAAAATACAACAACGCCTAATCCTGTTCCTCCTACTTTAGATGAAAGAATGTTTCTTGCTGGAGGCTAGAATATTTTAGAATGAAACGCAAAAGAAGCTAGCAGAGTGTAGTATGATGATGATGGTACGCATTTTTCCTAATAGGAATAAAACTAAATTGCCTCTAGATCATTCTTCCATTTCATATGTTTACAACACGCGCGCAATTTTTTATTAGAAGGTAGTCGGATCATATAGGTATATAAACATGTATAATAAACATTAGGTAAGCATCATCATCATGCGTAAAGTGAGAGGTTGGAGGTGGGAACGCCAACAAAAAATACAACTAGTAAATAGTTATACTTACTTTATTCTGTGATAATATGTAAGTGTAACAAGTCGTGTTCACAGCTTTTCTCTCGATTACATGCATTACAAATAATAACTCACTAAAAGCCAAGCACATTCTGATATTTATCATATTATCATATCAGCCCATACCTTGTTTACCATCAACCCTCTCAAAGAAAGGAAGCGTTTTTATAAGATGTTCTATTCATCAAGCAGGTCTTAAAGAAGACATGGTGTTAGCACTTGTGTCTTAATCAACCTGAAGTAAATAAAAAACAAAAAAAAGTGAAGCATATTTCAACCCTTTCCGTATGCTACATTTTAATGATATGATAAATACTAATATTAATATATGCAAATAAAATCCTACAAGATAAATTTTATACAAGATTAGTATGATAGAGGCAAGTGGCTAGCGGTAAAAAAATACTGCTAAATTTTTTAATATTATGTTAACATCTTCATACCCTCAAGAGGTGGACTCCTACATACATAATATTCTAAAATATGGACGGTGTAACAAAACTTTTATTATTTTAACCCTTTTATGTTGCATCTCCTAAAGAACATCTCCGTATGAAATGGTCCAACACAATCGTTGCAATTTAGAATCTAGCAGTATCGGCAAGATCTAAAAGTACTTTGCAGGTAGACTAGAGCTCTTCCTAAATTTGTGTATCATCGTCATTTATACAGATAGCTTTTAGCACTTGATGTCTAAAGACTTGAAAAATGCAAGCTTGTATTTGCTCATTGAACCTCTAAAGAAGGAACGAATAATTTTGTGTTCAAATGAGTCAGTACACTCTCCTCCTATCGACTTTATCGTCGTTGTCGTCATATAATCATGAGCCATTTTATAACTGTCTTTCTTACCCAAGCTTAGTAAATCTAGACGTGAAGATATAATACATTCAACTCTTTTCATATTTATGCTTCGCTTAGTAAATTCTAATACCATAAAATATAAAACGGGCTTAATCACATTTCTTTTACCAAATACGAATCCATATTAAGCCATGTTATTTTTATAATGATAATATGGAAAATAAAATGACTCTATAAATATAAACCAGCAACCACCACTCGGTACCTAGTACACACTAGTTAGTGACAAAAAACTGTACAGATATTCATACACTTCTAAAATTTATTATCCAATCCTTAATGTGAATTATGCTGTCTTGCCTATGGGGAAGTTTTTTTAGTAACAAGACTGGGTTCAATAGAAGGCGAGAAAAAAATAGTGAATGTAGCATTTTATTTCAGTTCAACGCATTTCAGCTTAGATACATATATTGCTGCGTGTATTGCATAACTTATTCAATACACACGTTGTCAGCAAAGAAAAATCTAAGATTTGATTGCCACTTCGAAAGCTTAAGTTTTTTGTTTGAAATTTACTCAGCGCTACGTTGTACCAAGGAAGGAATCTAGATGGGCAATCAAGTGTGCACTATGAGTTCATGGAAAAACGCTCTCGTAGTAGTACCTGTTATAATGTCGTGCGCTTATCAACCTATATAAGCAGTATCATTTTATTTGCCGAATAAAGCTCACTATAATACATTGTTTGTGTTTAATGAAAATTGTACATTGTTTACGATAAAAAACCAGAGCACTTTCCTTCAAGAAGAAATAAGCATAATACATTAGATCCAATCTTTTTTTAAATGAAGGAAAAAGGCTGTGTAGCTGAAAATATAGGACATGACTATGACATCAGCTTTAACTAACCAACCGTTTGTCATCATGTCATTGTCGTACGTACGGTTTTTATTTAAACTAATACTGATACATTACATACCTACATAATTTATGTAGCTTAGCTTTACCTCTCACCATTATACCATTTCTTTAATACAAAGAGCGATTTTTACAAAACAGGAACAGGATGAATGTGCAAATTTTCGTTTTCATTTTTTACTTTGTTCTCTGTAGTATAATAAATAGTAGTGCAGCAGATTGCCACATAATTTGTTCAAGTTGAGAGGAGCTATTGGCTCTTAAGAGTTTTATTTAATCCAATGCACTTCTCGTCGAAGTCATTTTTTATCTTATCGTAAAAAATTGCAATGGTGACATTATTGCAGCTAATACTTTACTAAAACGATACGGTATACATAAGATGTACCTAATTTCATTACAAGTAAGCTTAGATAACTACTGAATATTTCATGATATCAATACACATGTTAAGACAAGACAGCAGTTTCCCTGATTTACCCTCAGTCAACGACAAACTGCATTTGTCTAAACAGTGGCTTAATCTAATAGAACAAGCGCAAATTGCATCGGCGGATTTGTAAATAAAATAAAAATTATGTCATTATAATTCCTTTTTTTATTGTTTAGTTTAATGCACTCCACAATCGAAAACATATTTTTAAAATTAAAGTCATCAGCCTGCTCACTGACTCACTTGTCTAATTGTTTACGACGTAATAAATTCCTACTAATTCTACACATAATAAAATGTAGGCAGTTTACAAATTGCTACAGATTACATTGATATCAATTTAGCCATCCTGTCTTTACAATCACCAGCGACTACATAGACTTGTTTATTTGCCAATTGTAATGTACACAGTTCCTTCCTGTCCCTTTGTTTCGAAGGCTGTGTGCGTGCTCAGATAACGTAATCATAGTGAATGTAATTAATTACCTGTTTTACCAATTTAACGCAATCAAAATTGTTATTATTAAATTAAAAATTACTAAAAGACACAGTTACACAACGCAACTATTAGATTTTCAACTTCTTTAATTGATTACATAATTTATGCTTTTACATACAAACCAGCTAAAACAATTTGAAGCAAAAAAAGCAAGTAAAAACGAAAGGGAAAGTCACCACATGAAGATGTGATGTGAATATAGACACGGGCCATCTTTTTTAAACCAAATCTTTCATTCTTCATAGTCATAGTCATCATCTTCGTCATGATGATACACATTTGTGCAATTTAATGTGACAGCATCCCAGGAACATCCACGTGCATCTCGTCATTTTTTTAGCTGCACATACACCGAGATGCAATTTGACATGTGTATTGCCAGTGCCAGCACGCACCACATTTTTTTAAACACAAAACTCTCACGCACGTTCGTCCTTTTGTAGTATCTCACCTTGACTAATAAATCTGTGCTCCTGCTCAGGATAAGGATTGAATGCATGCCCATGCTCATAAAAAATGCATCTCTTCTTAACTCACTCGCTTGCTCGTCAAGTCCTCGTCAATTCGTCAACAAAACAGTAAAATCATATCATTATACCATCTTCGCACTATCATCCTCCTCATCATGTGCCATGCCTTGTACATTGCCACACACAAGAAAAAAGACAAGAAGAGAGCACATTATAATACAAAACAACATAAAAAAATAGTGGAAACTTTTCGTCTGTTGTCTGTCTGCACCACCATCCATGGTATAATAGTAGCTGGTGGCTGGTTGTAGGAGAAGCTCCCACATAATAATATTACGGTTGTTTTGTTGCATTTGTAATATCCTTGTTGATATGTGAGGTTGATCTTCGACAATATTCGTCATCGCATCTCCTCTAGCGCTTTAATAATGGTGCTCCCCTAATCTTTACTAAACCAGCTAGAGGTACTGGGGATTTTTTGGGCATTAGTTATGGTTATACCGATCAACGAGATTTTTTTAAACCTAAGGCCTTCCTTTGGAGCATATAGTAACAAAATATGGAGTAATTTGCTTTTGCTGTATTAAGATGGATTACAATTACAAAAGAGTGTTATGGTTGATAGCGGGTGAGGTGGTAGTTTTTATCAAATCATCCGTGTTTCAAATAGGCATTAATTAATACGTATTAAGTTTTCTTGCCACTTTATCTCTAGGTACTTCATCATGTGCACATAAAGTATGATGCAATACTATATGTTTCTAAATGTATAAATATTTTATGATCATGGTATAAAATAGCATAATATTTACGAACATTTGTCTTACAAACGTTGGATTGCAAAATTATTCTTGGGAAACATCATATCGTTCAAGCCAAGTAATTTTCTGGAAAGGATTTTAAAAAAGTATGAAGAAATAACGTTTTAGGTAGTTACTCCCAGATAAGAGTTTCAAGATTTTATCCATAGAGCTGCAATATGGGAAAGGAGAATCAGGAAGACAAAAGTCAACAAGAGATACATTTTTTATAGAGGTAAAAGACTAGTGACCTAAGAAGACCAACATTCATGTTTGCTTCGTCATCTCCTCGTGTATTAATGGTGTTCTAAACTGAAAAATTCTAATAACAAAATAATATTGTGAGTCACATGACAAAAAAAGTATATGTTCTTTCTTATTCCAGATTCCTCCTCTTCTTCTCCAGCTAACGAAGTAAAACTGATATTATGCATTATCAAGTCAAATTGAATAAACAACTTCTCCCATCTTTCTTCTTCTTTGCATGTGAATCTACCGTTGGATGGATTGGGTCATAAAAATATAAACATCCATAATTTTTGGTTGGTAAAATCCAAACGCTTTATTAAAAGCTATGAGACAGTAAAGTTAATAAAGCAAACTTTGAGCTAGTATATATGTGTTACATTACGGTTTTAATAGCAGTGTATCCTCTTCTCTTAAAACTCCCATAAAAATTACATACCTATAGATAAGAACACTGTCCGTTTACACAGTATTTTTTTTGCTCTTCTCCAACTCGTTGTCATTTCATGTAATCATGTATTCAGTTAAAACTAGTGACTAAAATGAAGATTTTCTCGATGCAGATGACTATTTAGAAAAATATTTAGTTTTGTGCTCTCATCTCAAGATCTTTTCTAGCGTCTTGATATAGGATTGATCCGTCGTGCATGGAGAAAGATCCACTTCAACTTGAGATGTTTAAGTATAAAAGCTAAATACAGTCCCATTTTTCATTGATGCTAAATATTCACTTGTCATTATTAATCATGTCCATTTTATGGACTATGTACTATGTGCACAATAGCGTCAATAGCTAAAGTCCCGTTGTTGCAAAAGGTTGCAACGAACCACGCACATGCGTCACCATCACAGACGTTTTGGTTGTCGAATGGCTTAAAGCACAAAGTCTTGTATCCAGTTCTTTTCACTGGCAATTTTCATGATAGCATATTACTTCTAGCAAATATTCATCCTTTCAACAAATGGTCGATCATCCTGACAGTCTTTCTATCTAGCAGAGAAACTATATTTACTCTCTTAGATTAAATGGAATTAGATGAGCCATCAAAAAGCTGAGTCATTATCATTCAGCTTCAGCTATAAAAGCTAGCAGAAAAAATAACAAGTGGTCACATCATCTAAAAAGGAATCTACAACAGTATTCAGCATCCCTTCTAAAAATCAAGTACTTATGGAGTTCTGCCCACTAAGGAAAGAACAAACTACGAAGTACAAAGACTTGGCATATTGGCAGTTTCTACTTCGTTAGAAGCCATTGGATTTCAAAAAATACCATACTCCGTGGAGATTCATGTGTCATGTTGAGCAGTACAGCATTTACTTAAAACTTACGTACATAGTACATACATATATTATGTACCTAGCAAAATTAAGCCTTTAGTTTCCTTTCGAGTACTTTGTTAAATGTTGCATCATTTACATTGTGTATCGTGGTACAACGAACGTCGTGTCATATAAGAAACGCATTCACTTTACTCCCTCATATAATACACTTTACGTAGTCTTCTCCTACGAGCAACGTCTACAAGAGCAGATCGAAATAGTGAATGGATTGGTATTTAGAACCTTACAAGGTACACACATTACTAAAAAGAGTGTTTAGTGTTTTTTACAAAGAAACTACCATATCTCTAGCACCAGCACCAGAGTTCATTAGGTTTTAGGTTTAGGTAGCAGTAAGCACGATGGGATTATATATGATGAGAGTTAGTGCAAGGCAAAGAGCAAATACGATCGTTTGGCGTGTTTACTGAAGACACATGAAGACGAGAACAAGAACAAGGCATACTAATATGTACATAGTAATACATACAGTTTTATAAGACTTTTTGTGTACATATAACTAACTAACCAACGTGTACATCCACATGACTTTAAGTCTTCAAGTAATACTCTTATAATCATATGAGAGCTTCTCGGAGAATAATATGCATGGGATCATATGCATGATGCAAGAAAAATCCTTTTCCGCTCGTTTTTTTTCTCTGAAGAAGTTGAAGGCAAGGTATATCAGCATTGTATATTATGTATAAGTATGCTCACACTACACATGTATGACTAAAAGACAGGGAATCATGATGAATCTATAAAACGAAAATTTTCTTAGAACAAGGCCTAGATATTATTATTATCGCCACTACTAAACTTTTATATACACGTATTCAATGCAATGCACAGCACTTTTTTATTTGAACTCTAACAGAAACAATTTTTCCATTGCCACTTTTGCTCTTTCTGTATGGTACTGTGACTGGTCATGATGTTGTACTTAATATGTTATGTTATGGTTCTTTTTCTTGCTTCGTTTTTCTTCTATAGTAAACTTGATGATTCGTGGATTCAATGAGCAGTTCACTTTTCTGCGTACTACAATAACTAACTACCATCATGATGTCCCATGATGAGAGAAGAGGCACTACGCATCTAAGAAAGAACTATCAACATCATTTCATGACGTAGTTTTTTCAAATATTTTATGTAGACTTGACATATCTCTATCTTTTGTGAAGAAGAAGATCTTTAGCTTCTAATAAGACATGTTCAATATAATTTTTTATGTGTGTGCGTGTGTTTGTGTTTAGGTCTTGAGACGCGACACTTGCTTTTGCTATGATTGGGAAATTGGAAGAGGAGTATTTAGTTAGACGCACACAGCAATAAATTGTCAAAGAAGTTGTTGACTATTTTCGATCAGGAAACTTTTACTACTGCGTCACATTTTCACTTGGAGATTTCTAAACTACGTCTTATATATTTCCTTCTTATGTTTTTAACAAAATCGCAATGTGATAATTTCAAAGTTTGCGTGCAAAAAAACTAGTTCACTATGTGTCAAACTGTTTTGAGGTTTTAATTGTACAGATTCTAAAATAAAGCTAAAGTTTTCATACTTACATATAGTTCGTGAAGCCAATTCATTTATTCCTTGCAAAAGACAGGTCCGTGATATACGCATGCGTTCTAGAACATTTTACCTGCATAACATATATCAAGTGTAGAGTGCAAAAAAGTGCAGAAAGAAACCAAACCAGCGTGTATATATTATATTATGTCAAGTAAACAAAGTAACTGACATCATCCTGACATGCGATATTAAATTACTTGTATATTACTAAAGGTGTGCAATAAAGGAAATTAATGCATTTCCGGTTCAATTTTCCTGAGAGTTTCGAACAATATGCATATTGCCCTTTTTAATGGCTTAATACAATAATAACAAAGAATGACAAATTGGCCGATAAAAAAACAATTTGAGTGAATCATACTAAAAACTATTATCAAGTGGAGCAGCAAAAAATTGCTAGGTATATATATCGCGTCACATAATAGCAATAATTTTAAAACATCGTCATATAATCTAATGATGATGGTGCAGCAGTGATTGATATTTCGAACTTTGACCTCATTTTCAGGTTAAATAGCTTGTGGACTTGTTTTGCTTTCATCATAAAGATAGAGAGTTCTCGGACATACCTACGTACATATAAATTCTATGATTTAGAAGCAATAACAAAATTCCTTTTGAAGAGCACATCAAGAACGTCAAGTATTTCGGCCGAAACAAGCCAATTAAAATGATGACCATTTTATATTTTTAATCGTTCGTTGCCGTTTTGTATAACGGAGAGCAGCTTGAATCGAAAGTGGACAAGGAGAAAATAAAGGATGCGATGTGTGGTGGTAGCTTATCATAGTCTGATAACGTATATAGTCCACCTAGATCCTATTTTAACAAGAGAGGGTCAGAAGAGCTGTGACGAAGAGGAAGATGCACCGTTGTCACTAGGCGCATCTACAAAAATGACATATTCCAGTTGGATCGCTGCATAATAAGCGTCATGCTACAAGCTTGTCACAAGAGTTGTTATGAAGAAGAGTTTTATTGATAAGCTCCCTCAGCCCCACCAATCCACTAGTTCATCATGGTAAATAGCTGATGATGATGCATTGCTCAAAATTAATTGACGTACAAAAAATGTGAAGAAGTGAACTTTTATGGAAAGCAAAAATGAACTGTTACACGTCTATAGAAATAGACAAACACATGCATTCATGAGGAAAGTATCATGATTTAAGTTTAATTAAAAATATACGTTTTTTATTATCATTTACATGATTTCAACGAAACATTTTAGTATATGGTTTAGATAATTATTTGTAGGTTTTTTGTACCAGAGATAATTTACATTAGAAATTTACACCACGTAACGGTTCCATTTAAATCTTGTTTGTGATTGATTGATTTACTTTACGCATTTCAACTTGGGAATTTATTGTGATGAGAGAGAAGTAATTTACAAGTAACCTTCGGAAGTTATTGTAGGTGAAATATTTTTGTTACAACGAGAAGATTTATTGAAAAGAGTGTTCAAGAGTTTGGAAAGAGGACAATCGAAATTTTTAAAGTAAACGGAAGGCCAAAGTCCAGGAAATATTTACAACGCTTGTGCTTAGATATTTCCTGAGCGTGATATCTGGGATCTAAACTTTTTCGAACGGATTGGATTCTTAAAAATTAAGGTATGTTTGTACTTCACTACAAGTTTTAAATATCATGATTAAAATTTAACCAAAGTGTAGATCAAAATGATGTCGCTTTAGAGTTCAGGAATGAAACAAATCAATGTAAAGTTAAACATAGCATAATTATTTCAACAAAAATTGTTTTGACTGTATGAAATTATGTCGACAGAAGATCCTGTCTTTGATGTTTCCGCGTAATGAAAGTATTTCAATAGCCAAACCGCGTGATCGATTACATGATCCACTAGAATACTCAAAGTTATACAGTCATGTACATTTAGCCTATATTTGTCTGGTAGTTTCCTGATTTCTTTGACATGGCATGACCTATTGTATAGTTCAGCTTATAAAAAGTAGGACTGGAGCATGGTAATCAACACGTTTTATTATGCTTACAGCTTAAAAACGCATGTCTGCATAGTTCATTTGAAATAGCTGGCTTTAGCTTTAGTAATTCCTGAGGCAATCGGTCCAGTTGGTGAGCTAATCCTTGTTCTAGAACATATGTACATTTATAATAGGATAGTAGTTAGCAGAAAGAATGATAGAGACACTTATTGAGGATATCGGCTTTTAGTAGAGAGATGATGACCTCTCTTGATCCCATTGCAGCCTACATGTACGATCAACCCACAAGACAAAAAAATTATGCAGCGCAGTTTAGTATTTTTTTTTACTAAGAAGCCAAGTAGATGGTAACTACAAGTTTTAAACAAAGCCCCTCCAGTTTTCTCTTCGTCCAGATTGTTTCTAAAAGAACCTCACATTTACACCCTTTTCTTTATCCATTCATTCTTTTTTAGGACAGACTTGATAAAGCATGTTGTATAGAAAAGTCTGATGAGGGAGAGTCTTAGAACTCGGGTTTGTGTATTGCTAACTAGATCGCCATGCTCAGAAACATGAATGATCGTCATCAAAATGGCAGGCCACGCATGCGGTAATGATGCTGACATAGTCAATCAGTCATCAGAAAGCTAAATTTGGGTTCATCATCATCAGAGCTTAAAGTTATCGTCGTTATCACACATTTCGTATAACCACTTATAAACCTTAAACTTATATTTGCATATCCATAGAAGTTTATTGCTACTAATTCAAATCACTACATTTAGTTTTCTCTCTAAATAATGTCGTCAATCTCTCCAGCTCTTGAGCCTAGCCTCTCAATAGCCTAGTTATTAAGTAATAAAAAAATTATGTATCAAACGAAAACTGCCAGACTCATTGAGATTTCAGAATGGTGATAAAGGAACGTATGTATGTATGTATAGGTATTTTCTCTTAATGACGTTAGTTCCTCATATTTGCTCTCTTTTCCAGAATTCGCCCATTCATTTTGGATAAAACAAGTATTTTGTGTAGTTTTTAGCTAAAAGACAGTTTTCATGTCTCTTCTACGACGACAACAAGCTAGAATGAGAGAGCTCTTAATCGAGCTAAATGTCCATATACTGAATCGCTGTTACCAATTACTTTACTTTATGTACGGTAATGTATGTATGAAGATGAGAGTTGTCAATTGTCAGTATCAACTTAACTTTGGTGATGATTCTGATTTGGGTGAACGATAATGTATGTACAATGTCCTTCTCCAGTAGTCTAGTCTTCTGTCTGGCTGAACGCTCTCTATCAATATCATCAGTTTAGAATTAAATATAATTTAGAATGCTTGCTTGTGTACTTCCACCAGAATATGTATTATGTAAGTGATACGCGATGCCGTTAGAGTTGCGTAAATTGTTTATCATCTCTAGACATTTT
>JAHZNG010004152.1:0-18353 GCA_027744375.1 Orchesellides sinensis | reverse complement strand
TATTGGATTGCTTGTATTTGTTGCTTGAAAATGCAATTATTGCCTGCATCGTATTACGCCACGCTTTACAGCTAGTTTTTATTAAAAGTATGAAATTTGAATGACATAATACTAAACACCATTTTTAATCATTTTTGCAGACCTCTCCTCAATGCTTTGGTAAGCAAACTGGAAGTCCTCGCCAACAAGCTCGATGAGTTAAATGCAGCCCAAGGCAACATCCAGAAGGCTTTCGACACTCTTGAGTCCCGTTTCTCCTTGTCGGCAACAATGGATGATGTGCCCCAATGCGGTAGACGTGTTGACAGGGTTCTTCGTACGCTTACTCCTTTAGTCTCCCGTGTTGAAGGCCTTTGGAGTGTAGTTTCCGGCTACTCTTCCAATCCAAGTCTGAACAACTTCAATACAGTGGCTGGAAGTGCCAAACAAGCAACAAATAACGTTAATGTGCCACCATCCCAGTTTTTAGCAGCTCCAGCGGATGCCCTCTTGTCGGAGTCGAGGAGACAAGAAAGAGCCATTTCTGCCATACGATCGGATTTGAATGCCAAAGTAAGACATTGCGAATAATTGAGTGTAGGAAGTCCTAATACGTTTTTACATCAAATGTGGACACTAAATTCTTATGTGTTTACAGAGTCAGCAAATCCTCAGCGAGCTTGGAACCGTTGAGCAACAATTGGACGTTTTACAAACCAACTTGAAAAAGACGCCTCCATCTGCATCCGGAGCAGGCGTTATTGATCAGTCTGACCTACAAGCTCCAGCCGATATTCAAACCAATAATGATGTCACTTTCCAAGTTGTCGATGCTGCTTTCCAGAACACTGGAAACTTCAGCCGTAATTCTAACAACCCATCCTCTGGTGTTCCAGCCGTTGTGTTCCCATCTGTGAAGAACAAGCCAATTGCTGATGCCACTGCTTTGGATGGTGCTGATGCATTGCTGACAGGAGTAAGATTACGAAAGTCTTCTGAATCCAGGAGTTTTTGCTCTTTTAAATCTAATAAAAATCATTTATTTAGAAGTCTCATGAAGGCATTACTTATATAGCAATACAGTATGGGATCTAATTAAGTAAATTCTTGTCGGTGGTCTATTCTTTAGTCTGGCCAAACTAGATCTTCATGTGCGGAACTGATGATGCAACCTGGAACCAAAAGATCTGGTCTATACCATATTCGCTTGCCAGGCGCTCGGTCCTCTTTCTGGCAGCTTCTTGTTTACTGCGACCAAGAAACTTCGGGTGGTGGCTGGATGGTAAAACTAATTAAATTCGTGCTTCACGTATTTACTATACAGTTCAAGGGTATCCAATTTAACAAGTCTAAATTATCTAACGATTCCTTACTAAAAACTATTTAGTGGATCTACATGGAGTAAATTAATATTTTATTGCACTTCAGTAGAAGTCAAAGTGGCCGACAATCAAACAGTTTACGATTGAGTTGGGAGTTGCGATATCTATTAGTTCCTTGTTCCCCTCAAATACCTTGCGTAATAGATTTTGCTACTTTAGTGTTTTTGCCGTTAGAAGTAAACGCGACAGTTAGCATGCGACAATTTTATACCCAACCCAATGCATAAAAGCGAGCCCATTCTAGTAAACGAGGTTTTTTACAACTTGCTCGAAGCTATAGGTTAAATGTGGCAAGTCAACAAGTCAAGTTCACTCCATTTTTTTAAGGAATTAGATAAAATAGGTGGGGAGGCGAGGAGGATGTATGGTAATAATAGCAAAACTTTTGAGCAAATGAATTTACTTTTTCTACATATATTGTTTCTTTGATGCATAAATTGTAAGTGAAGTAATGATAAATGACGTAAGTCATTAACTTAGTAAACGCTTTAACTCGCGGTTATTGAGAGAGCTATCAGAACTGGATCGATTACTTTTTTTTTTGCTGAACTTCATCAATAATGAAGAGTGGTCGAAAAGGGAGAGTCAAAAGTGAGATCAACTTACCACAACAATAAAAAAAGAACTAATTTGTGGCCTGACCTTAGATATGCAGAAATTAAATGATGTATTACCATTTGCCTATACTCTGCTCACTGAACTCATAATAGTAAAAAGAAGTTTGGCGTGGCATGGCATAAGATATCACGGCTTTACGGTGATGTACCTATGTAAATGAATCAGGTTTCGTTTTACACGATTTTCTCTCTATACTTCTCTCATACTCATACATCCATTTAGTGAAGTAAAAACCAAATCGTTTCACTTTGATTAAACTCTAGATTTTGATCACTTCCGCTAAATTATCATGACCTGAGATCAATATTTTGTCATTACTTTAAAAAATTTGTATGTTAGATAGCTACGTGGAAGATTGCCTCTGTACTACACAAGGTCAATAGGGTTAATGCTATTGCAAAATAAACCACGTTGACTCTGCCAAGATCAAAGATTGTAATGCCAAATTACCTTATTAAAACTTAATGTAGCTTCATGGAGTATCTGACATATGCAACAATGCAATTGTACCACCAGTAAAAAGTTAAGATTGAATAGCTGACAGAACGGATGATCCAGCTATGCATTGATGCTTAATATAATAATTGAATTAACAACATTTATTATTCTCAAGGAGGTGCAAGGGACATCTTGCATACATGTCATACATTAATTTCTATACAAACAGGTTGTACAAAGACGTGCAGATTTTGGGGAACCAAGGGAAAGCTTTCATCGGAATTGGGTTGAGTACCGCAGCGGGTTCGGGGATCCTTTGAGAGAGCTATGGATAGGAAACATCAACTTACATCTCCTCACCAACTCTGAAGACCAAGTCCTTCGCATTGAACTTGAAGATTTTGATGGGGAAAAACGATACGCAGAGTACTCCACATTCAGAGTATGTAGATTTTATTTAGAAAGATCAGAAATGTTATCGATCTAACATGAAACTTCATGTAACTAATTAACTATGCATGATTCCTCCATGATTAGGTTGCATCGACAGCCAACAGCCTGACTCCGCTCTTGCTCGCCAAGGCATTGTTTGGTTCAGATGGAAGGTATGTATTTAAGAGCACCTATGAAATTTCATATCCTTACACAAAGTTAACTTATTCAATTGGTTTTTTACAAAAAGGGATGGGATTATACCCTCAAGCGAGCCACTATCATGATCAGACCGAAGAGCTTCCGTCCTGGTAACTTCACAACTTCGTTTACGTCCCAGTTGTAAAATTAGTAAAAAGTAACATTATTTGCATAACATTATGTATAAGGTCTACGAGAACACTTTTAAAAATTTTCACGGATGGAGACAAAATGTTATATAAGATGACAAGAATTCGAAACCAAATACCCTTTTATTACCTTACCTTATGCTGAAATACGTGTTTTATGTCGTTTATTCGTTAAATGTATATAACTCCCACTACTACGTTGCGTTAGATTTAAGTATGCGTGTTTTTTTAAGGTTAATTATCCGTCGCTTTTTATGAGTGTTGTTTTTAAATATTTAGCCATTTTATTATTTTGCTTGTTTTTAGTTGACTAAGTTAGTTAAAGAAATGTTCGTGTATAGAAAAAATAGGTTTAGTTTATCATTGCAGTCATATATAGATTGATGCAGGTACTGAAATTATGATGAATGTTGCATGACGTTTTCACATTCAGATAATACCATACCTTACTAAAGAGATCTGAAATATCTACAATTTATCTTGATTTTTCAAACTCTCGATTGGATGCATTCAATGCTAAAAGTGCATTTCACCCTGTCAAACAATATTTTCATTGTTCTTTGAATGTTTGAAAGCTTCATTCAATCAAACAAATTTTTTTTAAATACAAGATCCCGAATAGCAAAAAAGTACTGTATTGGTTTTATAACGTCTCTTCACGGTTACTTTGTTTTTACGTTATTTATGGGGACGTGATCAATTGTCAATGCGCAATGATACTGAATTTTCAGCTATCAGGAAAAGAAAATGAAGCCACAACAAAGTAACCACGTTTTGCATATAGGACGTTTGTTGCTTTGCCTTTCGAATCAATAGCCTGAAGGAGCCACCACAAACAACCTATAATTATGTGTGAATTTCATTCATAAATTAGGCACAAGTTTTTCATAACTATTTTCTGCTACGGGTGGTTGATGTATGTATGTGCTACGGTATGTGTTGTGTCACTGGTATCTTTTCAGTATTCAATCTATGTAAATGTGATTGAGTATCACTTACTACTGAAACACCAAAAATATATACGTACACACCCAATTCCCTAGCCTATCCATCTACTGATCCTTCAGACAGAAATTAAGTTTTTAGGTCAAGTAGTAAACGAACTGTTGGGGAAACGTTACAAATCAGTAAATGTCATAACGCTACAAAAGCTGTATCTTTTTCATTAAATCCAGAAGCATTCCATAGGATACCTTTAACATTTAGAAGAATATTGATGCAGATTGTATATTAATCGTTGCATTATGAAAATGTCTTCCTTCTTTATTCCAGAAACACTAAAATACTTTTGCGTTGATTATAATTTCGTATCGATAAATCGTGGCTTTCCTTGCAAAGTCCTGCGAAGAGTATTGCTTTGAACATTATGGACTAATTGTAATCAAGTCTTTGGATGTCCTGAAGTATGTGCGTAGTTCATAACATACATAAAATACCTACATATGAATTGAAGACTTCAGAAAGCTGAACAAAGGGTAACGCATAGCATTTGTGTTTTCCTCTAGCCTGTGCATCTGGCTTTAATTGTTCACCCATTTATACTTCTAGTTTTGCAAAATGACCAAATCAATGCAGTTTTCTTACCGTCTACAAAACCTTTTACAGTTCTGCATGCATATACCCTTTACTAACTATTTGATGCTTACGATTTTTTATAGATCGGCTGGGCTTTAATGAAGCAATTGATTGAGCGACATTTGTAATAGGTATATCTATAGCTGTTTCATGTTGCAATTAAGCAAACTAGCAAACAATCAGACACAAATTTCTTCCTGTTCCAATTTTTTGCATGCAAAAATATAGGTTGTGCTGTAATTCTAAATTCTAACAATAAATTGTAGAATTAAGTTGCTTCCTAATTTTAGACAAAATCCTTTTTGTATGGCAGCCGAATCTTAATAACTCCGTGAAGAAGTCGGAATTATGTATAAAATACGAATGTACAGGAAATGTTTGTTGGGTATATATAAGCGAATAATGTACTTTAATAATAAGTTAACTTTTCGGTGAGAAGAGGATGATTAATATGGTCATTCTAAATGTGCGCTGTATTGTATGAATGTGAATGACAAACAGCATTAACTCCACGAAATTATGGTGTGATTAGATTTGTTAGCTAAATTCTGGATTGGACAAGTTTGCATTTTTGTTAAACGAAAGTTTTATACATGACATATACGTTGTTATTTGAAGTGGAATGATTAAAGATAGTTTTATTTAGCTATAACAAAATGTAAAAAGGTAAATTAGATATAATTAGTAAATATAGTTGTATCCAATATAGTTCATAAAAAGCAAAATTCTGTACGTTAGAAAACCATAAGAAAGGTATAGTCTAGTGTGTAGTATGATTAGGATTAATGTACTTCTAGGATTTTGCTGAAAGGAGGCTTTTTACTTCTAAGGTGTAACACTTATCTAGATTTAGAATTGTAAGTTCTTTCGAATTTTTCTTAATTCGTTTCTAATTTAATTCCATTAAATACCTACGCTACATTTGTCAAACCGAGTGTCAACTGTGCAACAAATACTATGAGGATTTTTGGATGCAAGCACCAACTGAGCAATTAAATTTGTTTAATCCTACTTCCTAACTTCCCACTATAATAATAATGTATTACATTTTTAGGACTTAATCTGTACTTTAAATGTCGCAAAAATTGAAAATCGTGTCTTGTGTATTGTTAGTATATAGTTGTAACACATTCATATAAAATTTCATGTAAGTTTACGCTTCTTGTTTGGGTCGTTAAAACTTTTGTTTGGATGGATGGATTGTGTAAATCCGTTATAGAACTGTACAATATTTTCAATTACGTTTTTGAAACAGCGGCAAGTGTACACCTCCAGTATTACAGATAATAAATGATGTACTCCATATATGTATGTATATGGCACAAAAATCTTATCGCGTTCATCAATATCAATCTCTGATTTTCATAAAAACATCTCTGGTAATAAATCATAAAGCAGACGCAGTGTCTCAGGTTCATTATAATACTAAATTTATTTTTTCTGAAAAGAGTCATAAAGTACAGTCCAGAGCTAGCGTACTAAACTGTAACTAATTACAATATTTGTATGTTTAATGTTTCCTTTAACCTAATTCAAAAACCTATTCACATGAAAGCCGGAAACAAAACTGAACAACGCGTTACAGATTTTCAGATTAATATAAACACAGCTTTACATAAAAAACAATATCTTGAAATCTTTCGCTAATGTGGAGTACGCAGCTTCGGTTTCAATAATTTTCTCTCAACTTGGTAGGCCTGCAAGAAATAAAATAGAGACGTTTTTTATCCTTCAGAACTTAACTGTTACATTAACATGCGCTCCGCACTTTAAGAGAATAAAAAATAAGGTAATCATTAATCTGCTTACTGGTTAGGGTTCAAATTTGTAGATGACATAAGCAATTTCTCATTAAGCTGAACTTGTACACGGGTAAGTTGCGCCAGATACGTCGACATCAGTAAGTCCTGCGAATTTAAACACGACATTGGATTAAAGCTCTCTAAAATACAGTAAACCTTATTTCTTTTTTAATCGTCTTGATGAAATTAGAAAGCTTACCTTGATATTAGAATTAAGCATGTTGTCTAATTCATCCTTGTTCATTTTCGGGACGACCTGAACCAATTTCAAGAGATTTCTTCCAATTGAATTGTCAGCAGCAACTCTGTCTGACAACACGTCTTCAACGTAGTTCAAAACGAAGCTCAACGAATCCTCTATTTCACCACAAGCCTCAGTTATTTGTGGAAGTTCTGCTTTGGGCTCAGTTTTACCACTTGGAACCAACCTTGTCTTCAGCAATGTTTTTACTGAAATTCACACAAACATTAACTTTCAAAATTCCACATTTTAAAATTGAAAATGTATAACCTCCACAAATTTTTTCATTGCATCAACTTACATGCTACAGCCTCAGGAGGATATGTCAGTAACTCAACAGGAATCGGACTAAACATAGCTCCTTGTGACCTGTCAGGAACTCCAATGTCAACCCTACAATACACAAAAAGTTTTAACTCATAAATGAAATGGTACAAACTACAAACTTAAAGCAAAATATCTGAATAAAACTGTAGCTTCCAATCATATGTACGTACTGGACAAATCCCTTGATGCTTAATCTTCCAGTTCGGCAACTGGTGTCCATCAACAAATGAACAGGCTTTGCACACTGGCGAGCGTAGTAATCATTGATGGGTACAGCAATACTTGTAACTTCAAAACCTGTCGCCCACCATCCCACGATTACCTCAGAAGGATGAACTTGCTTATTCAGCTTATACATTGTGTCTGCAATATGCATCTCAATCGATACCTACAAAAACCAAAAAACAAAATTGAACAACCCAATTCAATAATCAAATAATTACTTCAGACACCAAATAAAATTAATAATATTCCCTTACTGTTCCATCTTGTGGGCTGATGCTGTGTGGCACCACAAAACAGTTGCTGATTTCCACAGAATTTTTGTCAACCGTCCCTGCAACAATCAATACAATCATATGATGCAAAATTCTTATCAAATCGTCTACAACTTTCAATCTTTCATCCTTACCCAATAACGTCCCCAGAATTGATGTGCGATCCAAGTTGCGGCGCTCGTAGGCATTAATAATCTGGAAAAGCACGACAGGGTGCACTTTAACGGTCAAGTTCAGAACCATCTTGTTTTCTCTTCAACTCAGCTGTCCTTGAATATCTGCAAATAAACAATTCAATCACACTAAATTAGTTCCAACTTCACAATCACTGCAAATCACACCACTCCAACTCCAAGATAACCATTTTTAAACACCGGCTAAAATTTCACAAAGATATTCAAAACAAAGTTTAATTTTATTACAATTACACCCCCTCCCCACCTTACATACAAGAATCCCCCAACAATCTGTAAACTAATTGAATTAAATTGATTAACTTACCTTTACAATTTAATCATTCACTGTTGATTATTTAATCAGTTATAATTAATTTAAACTTCAAAAAACACCGACACAAGATTCCTTTGAACAAGTTCAACCTGAATTTGACAATATGTCTAAGCGTGAGCAAAACAAATGCAGCCGGCATGAATCTTACAGCTTGCCTTAATGGCCACTAGAAAGCACTACATGGCCTATGTGAGACAAAGGGACATGTACGTATATTTACGCCATACATGAGCACCTGGCCAACTCCATTGTGCATTCACTACCATATGAAAATTAACCTCAAGCAGTTTTTTCCTTCCTGAGATATGATTTGATTGATAAGGTGTATTGCTGAATATGAGATGAAATTCTGAGTTTGCTTATCTAAAAGGAGTTATGAACATGTCTAAAAGAAAACGAAGTCAGATTCATGTATGGGAAATCACAGTGGAAAGATGTTTTTATGATAGCGATTTTTGGTTAATTTTAACAACTTCTCGAGGAAGTAGGAAAGATGAAACATCTAAAATCTAAACTTGAACTTTGTTGCCTTATCAAGTGTTAGTTAATCATTGCTCATCATGGAATGCAAAACTGTATCATGTAATGTAATGTACGTATGCAAAAGACTTTGTATGTATGTAACTATTCTGGAGATATACGACACCTGCACCTGCCTGATGTGCGTGTGTTACGTGTAGTTTCCATTTTATACATTTAATTGTTTTAAAGTGATAAACCTATCGATAACATGGTACAGCAATTAGGATGAACTTGAATGATTACATACATTGTAGGAATGAATAAAAAATTATAAAAAACACTTGAAGGGTTATTCCAAGTCTCAACGTGCCCCAAACTATGAAAGAACAACAGGAAGTAAAGGGTAAATCGTAAATCTAAACGTAAATCTTGTCCTACATTCGGAATACTTTTTAGATATGGACAATAATTAGTGGATAGGTTATGTTGTTGTCATTATGTTGAACTGATGTATTGTTTCTAGGTACTTGTCATTTTTACACCATGCAGAATTGATGTGTTATCCTGCAACACGAACATTAGGAGCCTTGAGTCAATGGTGGAGATAACAATGAATGGTTATCTGTACACTGTCGTGATTCAAAAACACCTGCATATAACAAAGAATCAACGTCAAGTTGTTTCCATTCGATTTGTGTCCGACGAGTCTGACGCTCATATATTGATGTACTGTACTGATTTTTATCTCAATGCACAAACCGGACCGTGAGAAAGGAATCTTTAAATGCTTATTGTACTTTTACTTTTACACCACAAGATTTAGTACAAACGTACATATGTATGTATATTGAATATGCATCATGAAATTACATCGATAGCAAAAATAAAATGACAAATTGACCAGCTTCTAATTTTCCATACATCCAAAGTTTGCGAGCGTTATCATTATAATCTCGGTATCGAAATTTTGTTTAGGAGTTCCTCGTAATAATATGAGACTGTTTAAAGCTACATACTACTGTTTACATAACATAATTTACTTAACTTTAACTAAATCCTGCTTAAGTGTTGCAACAAATGTTACACTGAAGCGAAGTGTATGTATGTATACAAAAGAAAGAACACAAATCAACAAATCCAGGAAAACATTGACAATTCGTATCAGTATAAAAAACTCAAACATTTACACTAAAACATATAAAAAATCTAGGTTAGTGACAATGCTCATCCACATCAACTGCGGACCGTTTATTCCAGCCAAAGAGTAAATACCCAAGTCCAGCTCCCAGCGTGATTGCCAAACCAAGCCAAATATTGTATGTCATGAAAATCAACATGAGAAAGTAGGATAGAACTAGTTGCACCATGTGGAGCAGCGTTTGGACCAAATGATAACTTTTAAAAATGTTTTGTCTGAAAATAATTAGAAACAGTTTGATAAAATGATTCGTAAGGCTGTCTGAAACTTTGAAGAATATGTCAATATATATTTAGCCTTCTTACTTGATTCCTCCTAAAAGACCTTGAGAAGTGGAATCGGAAGCAAGTCGCGAACTTCTCTTGTACAAAACTTCACGGCAGAATTTTAAAGCTTCGTAAACAAAGGCTAAGATAAAGATTCCAATGACAGACCCCACAAATCCTCCAGTAGTTGTTGTTTCCCAGAATTTGAACAGAATCATTTCTTTGGTACCAGCATGAAAGTACATCTGAAATTTAAAAAGCATTTGGGTATTTATTCATATTAACGAGTAATTTTTAATTTCATATTATGTTTATGCTTTAACCTTCATGCCCATATCCATGTTCATCGACCCATGATCGTGATCGCCCATTTCGGATTATCTTTAAAAATTCGGATCGTAGGAAACAAAAACAGCCAAATCAGCAACTTTTAGTTTCTAGTCTGGAACGGATTGTAAGCGCTGATAACCTATGCACTTATCGTTCGATGGCTGATGTACGAGTGCCTAACTTCTGAGCCTGGCTTTTTGTACCCTAGAAACTGTTATATGTAGAGTTTTGTATCTGATCTCTCCAGTCGCTAATTCAGCGTTTATGTAATTGACTAGTACACCTGTCGCTGCTTGGTTGTCTGTTAAAAATGTAAAAATCAACAAGTCCAGCAGTCCAGCATGGTAATCACTAATCGTTTCTCTTTAAACGAATCCTACCCAATTGCTGATGATATTTAGTATCTAAATGATTTCATTAATTGAAATATGTGAGTCATAAACACAATAATGTCTTTGTATGTAATTTGGATGGGAGTGTTGGATATCTATATTTTTTATATCTGGAAAACAGTGCACTCCAGGAAGGTTGTGCAGGAGGGCACGTATACCTAAACGTGAAGTGCACTACAAAATGCTTAAAGTCTCAAAAACTTAAAATGCATCTGCAAAGGATACATACTACTCGCAAAATAGTTTTTATATTCATTTTTAGCTTTTCATCATATCACAGGGTAAATGCACATATCTCATGCTAAATGCAGATAACAGATGAAAGTCTTTTATTTGTACTAAAACATGATATATTATGGTTTATGGTTATGCTATAATGCACCTTATCAGGAATCCGAGGTTGAGGATAGATACAGGAACATTACATATGTATGTTTCAAGTTATAAATAAAGCTAACTCATAATGTACTCTGTTATTAATGTACTGTACGAAGAACCTTTAAACTATTTTGCAGGTCGAACAACTCTTCTGATCTTTACTTAACCTAAAGAGACCATTCCTCCTTCTATACTATACACCTGCTTATACCATCAGTGGTCACACTCACGCTGTGTATTATGGTGCGGGGTTAACATTTATAACCATGAATTTTTACATGCTTAACAACGTTTATTGGATATGGTTGATGATTAAAGCCATTAAACTCAAGATTAATCTGAATATACTGAATAAAGACTGCTATATACATGCACGAATGTTATATAGCGTGGTTTGTACAGTTACAGTTAACGTAGTCATTCATACCTATGAGTTTTGTTTGCATTGGAAGTTAGAGGCTTGTTGGTTGTTTTAGCTTGTTAAGTTGTAATCATAATCAAATTTACTGAAATGGGCTGCAGGATGAATACTCTTCTATTTGCGAGCTTTTTGAAGATTTAAGGTTTTTTAAATACGTATGTCCATATTTTGTTCATCTAAAGCAAAATTATCATGAAGTGGAGAGTTGCTACTAGCATGTAAGATTCTTTCAGTCTTATCGTTCAAGGAACCTCACTTTGTATTTACGAATGAACCATTGATCATTTGGTTCTGGTTCACTATTATCCTTTGTTAAACAATGTGTGGAAGGAAGACTATATGTTGCTTTTTGAAAGGAAGGAAAATGGAAAACGGATAGGAAACTTTTAATTGAATGAGCATAGAGCGCATACGTAACACATTCCTTGACGAATTTCATTTCATCTAAGCTCCAAACAATAAAAAACACGCATTCTTCAGATAGCGCATATCAACATTAAACGTTTTATAATTTCAGACTGATAATATTTTAGCTAAAATGTAATCAGTAATCGCCAATCGCTATGCAATTATGTATTTTCTATGTGTGCATCTTACATTATATAGCACGACCAAAAGAAGCGTTCTTCTCCAGTTGCCGGTTCCAAATCCCAAACAGCTTTGTTCCAGAGTTCAGGTTTCATATTCTCGAGTTGGCGGAAGTTAGTTACATGTATCATTCCATCTTATCAAAATGTCTCAATTTTCATACAGATTTAATGTCGAGTTTGTTATGAACAAATTGGTAACTACAACTGCAAAGCTTCTCTGCGAACAACATAAATTACAAAATGCAATCCAATCCAACAAATGCCCTGCCTGACAAACAGAAACTGTTTTATGATATATGCTAAAGTTTGTAAGTAATATGGTTTTACAAAGTTCCATAATGACCTTGATGATTGATGACTTCTCCTTGGCTTTGCCCTTTGCCCCTCTCACCTTAAATGAACATTTATTTTTGTGTTTTAATCACTGTATCATTGTAAAGAAGTTTTAAAGGATAATGTAAAGTAGTGTTTAGTCCCTGTTTGACACACAAGGAATTCATGCGAGATACATTTTGTAACTTTCAGCCCCAAACGCCAAACGCTCAAATATCATCTTCCCGATGAAACTATATCTCAAAGTGCCCCAATATTTAAATAAATACGGCGGTAAGCAGGATCAATGTACTTAAGTACATTTACAATTTACAAACATTGTTGAACGAAGACGATTTCAGTTCAGATTGGATTGTTTCGTTCAATGCTTGTTTTGGAAATTAAAAATTAGAATTTTTTAGTAAAAAAAAGTAAGGAAGTTGGTTAAGGTAAGTTAAAATTCACATGAAATTTTTAGTATTTATTTAAGCTTTAATTTTTTAGCGTTGAAAGTCTAATTGAAGTTATTTGGGTGCTTTATATTCTATTTTTTGGTTACGGTTGCAGGTGCTTACAATTTGATAGTTTTCCTGGGATGATGGACTGTACTGAAAATACTGATAGGGCGACACTCCATTTAAGTGTACCGTTTCCTACCGCTGAAGAAGCTGAAATTGCCTACAACTCATTGCGTGTGGATGCCGAGCCGAAAAGAAGTCAGACTGTGAAGACTCTTCGTGTTGATGGGAATAACTTAATTTTGTAAGTGAAAAGTAATCCGTAATGATTGAAATGGTATAATTATAAATTGTTGGTTTAAGGTCTAATTAAAGTTTTTATATGGCGTTTCAACAGGGATCTCGTGGCACCAGACGCTAGACAGATACGATTGTCCATGAATACGTTTTTGGATCACCTTTTACTTGTTCAGAAGTCTATAGCCAAGTTCTCGTTGAAATCGTATTCGTAGAGGTTGTAGAGTGGCGTTAGTTTTTTTTCAGGTGGGTGATGATGACTAGAAATTTTTTAAAAGGAAGCTGGAATTGTGAATGGGATTTTGTAGGATTGGGAAATGGATTTAATATATTGGTTCAAATATTGTATTTCAGATCCTGGGGATCACCTTGTCATCATGTCTATAGACGAGCACACGCCAACTCCTCAAGAAGCTCGGGGGATCTACGGTTTTGTATTCTTCCTCTTCTTACAAATTTTCATATTTTTGTATTTCCTGTGGATGTTCTTACCGTTACAGTTTATTCAAAGTTTACCCTACGCTCCACCTCAGCAATATTGGGGTATTGCTGTTCCTGTCTTTTTCTGCACTGGCTTGTTTATGTTTGCCTTTTATATTTATCCTGCTCTTCATGGCTTACATGATTGTAGTTTTGATGAGCCAAGCTGCTTCACTGATCCAGATGCCCACGCGGAAGATTATTTTGATAAGATTAGGGCAAAAGCTAAAATTGCTAGTCCTCAAAAGCGTCGTGTGAGGAAAACTAGTGGGCCGTCTTTAAAAGCTATAAAAGCAAGTGAAGAAATCTATGAGAAAAGTAGTAACCCTTTCAGCAAAAGAGAAGAAATATAGGGAAATGCAAATTCGTCCTATAAGATCATTTCCTGAGTGTGATACAAAACCTATACCACCAGTGTGTGACTTGGATTTGGACTTTGTGTGTAAAAAGATTATATATGAAGAAGAGTAAATAAAAAATAAACTGTATGTCTTAATCATCTTTTTTCTTTACTTTATAAGTAATATAGTAATCATTTTCTACTACAGTACATGAATTTGTATGAACAAAGTGAAGACTAAAATGGCATTTATCCGTTGATGACACTTCCTAGTATTTAATAAGTTCACCAAAACAAGACCGGAAAAGTTCTTGCAGAACTCACCAACCCAGCAAATATTTGACTACTATTCATCGTCATATCTAATTATCCTATACGTATTATGTATCTACCAAAGGCGTTCCTGCTTTCCATCAGCTAGCTGTCCCCTCTTAAACGCTTCCTCTCTCTCCTCCTCCGATCTTACCCAATATCCGGGCCTTGGCTTGAACCAGTTCGTAGTTAAATCTAATTTGTGAGAGAAAGGGTTTCCATGCTTCGCAGGATATTTCCCAATCTCTGGGATGACATCGTAACCATTAAGTTGGGAGTCCTTGTAAATGTATCCGAGAAGAGCTATTAGTCGAGCCAGATACAAATCCAGTGATACCATGTCGTGCTGGAATTAGTTTTAAACGAGTCAAGAATCCATTTAATTCTCTTAGACGTAAATCTTAAATCTACCATGTAACTACTTGCATTAAAATCTTCAAATCTTCACATACCACATTTTCCTATCACCGCCCCCGCAGCATACCCTCCAGCAATATGGTTAAGATGATCATTTTTCCCACCTCGCAAGCTAGAAACCATATTAACGGTGGCAGTGTACGCAACAGTACCTCCTAACCATGGTACGTAATGAAATTTCATTCTTTGAAGAGCAGTTGAAAAGCCACCCTGTTAAACACACAAAAACATCCCACTTTAACACAACTATTCATTCTACAACCATTCCAATCACACTATAACTTATCTTGTAATCTTCTTTTAACTAACCTTTGGATTAAAAAGAATCACATCAGCCATGGCAAACATTGTTCCAATCCCAAAAGTATACTTGGCAATGATTCCCGTCTTCTCAACAAACCCTTCATCATCCCTCCCAGCAAACCCAGCTTCCAAAAACTGTCCCCACGTGTTATCCTTAAACCGTCTCGTTTCCGGCCCTTGTGGACCATACAACAGGCCCGTGAAGAAATTATCTGGCATGATGATCAAACGTTGTTTTCTAAACACATATAAAAACCATAATAAATTTAATTAATTACCCATACACATATCCTACTTTCAACTTATTTCAATACTAATTTATTACTCCATTCAATCAAATTACACACTTACCTATTCAAATATAGTTAATCTTGCCAAATACTAATTCATCCTTCTTCATCAAACACCATCCAAGCAAAAGATTGCAAATTTCCAAACCAAATACGCTACCGATAAACACAGGTGATATTACACAGATGGCAAAAATAAAATGTATTCAGATGTTCAAAAGGATACAAAATATCCCAACCATAACAAAACAGGGAATCTCGTGGTTTGTAAAAGCTCCAATGCATAAAGCATACCTATCCTTATGCAAATGTACAATACACTGGCTCATATACTCACCCATTCATATAAAACCAAAAGGATATTTTACTGCATACCTAAAATGTCCTTATCCATATCCTGCAGCTACAATGCTACACTATGTATTCCTTCTCCAATGCACCTATCTTGGGCCTACTTACAACGACAAGTTTGGTATGTGTATTTAAGGCCTCAAAGGATTTCTGGTGTGTAGTGTATTTATTGTAGATAAGGTGTACATTTTATATACCGGCCGAGGGAACCGAACTGTAGATGAGTCTTGCGCATTGTTCACAGCTGTGAATTTGTGAGATATGGTTTTTTTGCGTATAGCGTGAATAGTGACAGGAGGACAGGCAGGCAGAAGGTACTATTTTAGTACTTCCCTTACATACTTAAAAATATCTCTTTTGATAAAAAAAATGTTTTGCTATATTTGATATTTTTCTTTGCTAAAATGAAATTATTGCTAGTTGTCAGTAGTGTGTATTTGTGTATATTTTTTGTGAATAGTTGGGAGTTGGGATTGGGCTGATGTGGACCTCTACGGATGGACGTTGCTGATGGGATGAAGAATAGGATTGAGGTTAGTTGGCCAAAAGCGTGTTCATTATTAGCGTTAAATTGTATTCAAATTTTTATGTGTGTGTTAAAAAGAATTTGTGATTAGCTTTAAAGTTGTAACTTTCTAAATAAGGTTGATAGTTTTTTTGTGGCTAAATATGTTAGCCGGATACCTTCTGAGTTTTTGTTATTTTTTAAGAATGTTGTGATGTTTTTTGTGGTAGAAGAAGAGTAAGAATATAGTTATATGCTGAGGGAACAAATAGTTGATAGTTAAATTGGGAAGGTAAAATTGTATCTAGGATGAGATTTTTATTAGATGAGATTGTGTCATCAGATGTAAAATGTATGCCGTGTGAAAGGTTTTAATAGAGTCGTTTTATGATTGTTTTACTTTTCAGAGCGTCCATCATCGCTGCGATGTTTTCGGGAAGTCAAATGAAGATAAGATGGGTTAAAATTGTAAAACATTTGGTGTGACAACTGACAAGTCACAAAGTTTAAAGGAAGTGAAAGAAGGTATGCAAAATTGTCTGGGAGAATTTTTTATTTTACGTGGCATTTTGGCATTATGTAGTTTGATATTAAAAAGGCTTGTTCATATTTTTTCTTACAGTCAATTAAAGGAAGTCAAAGAAGGTATGCAAAATTGTCTGGGAGAATTTTTTATTTTACGTGGCATTTTGGCATTATGTAGTTTGATATTAAAAAGGCTTGTTCATATTTTTTCTTACAGTCAAAGCTCGCCTACTGAAGCGGAGGAGGAAAGGACAATAATTCAGTTTACTAATTGCTGCTTACCGGCCCTTGTCTATCTAGATCAGTTAAGATTTACATGATGGGTTCCTCAGCTATATCCATTAGTCAGTCACAGACCAAATGGTCTGATTTGTTTCCTACAAAATGGTCTCCTGTGATATTTGTTTTGTACATGGTTCTGTTTATAAACCAAGGTATGTTAATGTGTTTGTTAAAAAGATTTTAATTTGTACCTGGAAAAGCAAAAAATTATTGAAACGCTGATTGTTAATCTTGCAGGCATCCTTGTCACAGCGTCACAAAGCAAAAATCATCAAGGCTATACCTACAACACAGTCATGGCAGTTCTACTTACTGAATTTATTAAGCTTTTTGTGAGCGTTGGATTATTTATTGAAAGGTGGGAGGTTTTTATTATTTGGTTTGAAATCATTCGTCTTCAAATTTTAGCTTCATTCATAGCCTATTTATTGTGTTGGCTTACAAAACTTTACTTATTTTTTGCAAATTGAATCTTCCAATCATTTTAAGCGTAAAATTCATTTAAAGTTTTGTTTGCTTAGTGCTGAGATGATGTCATGAGTTTTTCTTCGTAGATAGCTTACGCTGATTTGTTTGACAGCTACTGTCAGTTTGGTATTATTGAGTTGATAGCATTTATTTGAAGCAAGCATACCTCATAATAATTCTATTACAGTTTTGATACTGACTGTTTTCATTAATAGAAAAAGAAAGTTGAGAAGACATTGTTTTTCTGATTGTCTTTCTAGTGTGCATAGACAGATTAACACTACAACAAATTACTGTAGGGAAGATAACGCTACTCAACATCTCTCACAAAACTGTAGCTGCTCTTGGCATTATGCAACTAGTCAACTGAAAAAATCTATAAGCAGGAACAAGCAACTCAATCGCACTAGTCCTTCTCAGCTACCATCACAAAGCTTATCTTGCTCACCAGATTTGATGACACGTAACATAATTTATTATTATTGTTATCTTCTTAGAAACTCCTTGAGGATTTTTATAGACGAGATTCGACAAAACCAAAGAGGTAATGCAAACTGAAAATCCTTTTATAACTTTTTTAAAGTGCATTTTATGATAATTGAATGTTTTCATTCTGTTTCAGTGTTTTTCTTATACTTTATCCCGGCTGGACTTTACTGTCTCTATAATAATTTAGCGTACGTAAATCTTGTCACCTTTGATCCGACTACGTACTTTCTTTTACTTCAGTTCCGTGTAGTAGTCACTGGTATTGTATTTCAGGTTAGTACAGTCCTGTATATTGCATAAGTATTACTATTGCCGATAAGTATAGATGTATCGTAT
>JAHZNG010004151.1:0-11099 GCA_027744375.1 Orchesellides sinensis | reverse complement strand
AACATATAATATCCTGTAAAAGCTAATATATAATATATGTAATATGTGTAAACGTAATGTAGGCATGTTTTTACTTCCTCCTGCCACCTCTTTCTTTCAAGCTTAGATGAACTGTGGCACCATCCCCTATATTATAAAATGCTATCGAGTTCTGATCTTTAAAAAACAGACCTTCTGTTAGCCTCAACTTTTGTTTTCCAGGTGCAAGCCCAATTTCCTCTTGAATCTTGGCTTTCAGGCCTGAGATGGAGTCGGTGAGTGCTAAAGTGAAAGTGAGCACTTGTCCATGCAAATTAAGTTCTGGTTTATCTGGCATACTTTGACACAGCACGTTGAATGTCGCTGGGGAGGAGTGCGTGGCCAAAAACTGTCCTTCTGGAATTAGCGAGTCCTCCAAATTCTTTGCTTTCTTTGCGGGTGGCTCCTCTTCTGCCGGGGGAGCTGTGGCTGGGGGTGGTGGCTGTTGAGATGGGGGCGGAGGTTGAGGAGCACTCACACCAGGAGGAGCTGTGGCAGAACCCGCCTGTGAAACTTGAGGTGGTTGTGATGGTGGAGGTGGAAGCAGATTGGGTGGGACAGGCGGCAAATTCGGTGTGAGGAGTGGAGGACGATTAGGCATTGTTCCTGGTGGTCCAGGAGGAAACGGTGGAAAGCCAGGTTGTGGCATACCTAACAAAGGCCTCATCTGACCCAACCCTCCAACAAGCATCACCCCAGGAGGGGGTGGTGGCCCCCCTGGTGGCATTCCAGGTATTCCAGCCATTGACCTAACTACACCAGGTAATGGTGGCATGTTTGGAGGAGCATGTGTTTGAGCTGGTGGAGGAGGCTGTTGTATTCCAGGGGGAGCTGGTGGATTTTGAGATGGTTGTAGTGAATGATGATGCGGCATAGGAGGTTGTTGTGGTGGAGGCTGCGGTGGTTGCTGAGGTGGCACAGGAGGTTGTGAAGGCTCCATTGAAGGTCCAATCGAATCTTTTTTCATCTGATCATCCGGATCCTCCAATCCTGGAGGAAGTGGAGGCTGTTGTGCAACAACGCCTGGTGCTTGTGAACTGCTGAGTCCTGCTGTGGGATCCCATGGCATACCCGGAATTCGTGTAATTTAGAGACAGGAATGCGTTCACCCGTAATAGGAGAAATTGTATATTCTTCTGGGGGCGTCGGTCGAATAACTTCTTTTTGCTGTTGTTGTTTAGACATCTTGGGATCGTAATCCTTCTTAATAATGACTTTGTCTTGACGTGGTGGCTCCATGGTGGGAAGTGGAGGCTTTTCACCTTGACTTGGCTCTGGTGGCATAGGCGGTTGTTGAGTTTGTCGTTCGTCTTCATCCTCTGAAGAGCTCGAGTCTTCTTCCATATCTTGAACTTCAGTATCATCTTGAAGGGGCTCTTCGCCGGTGTTAGTAGCTTCTGCAGCTGTTTGCCCTTGGAGGATACGATCCTGAAGAAGAACACGAGCCCCAACTTCTTGTGGTGTTGTTGGTGGAGGAAAGTTTCCTTGTTCAAATGGCTGATAATCAACTGTTTCAACAACAACGAAGTCGTGCCAGTCGATGGATGCATAAGCCACTGAAATAATATTAAACAGGAATTTGAAATATGAAATATTACTAATATTAGGTAAGCAAATTTTCATTAAAAATTTGATTCTTCTAAATATATTAAATTACATCGTTCTTTCTCGGCTGCCTCCTCCTCCTGTCGTTTCTGTGCCTCCTGATGCTTGATCCAGTTTGACCTGTACTTCACATCATCCAAAACTTTTTTTCTGTCTTCCAAAGCCAACTTTTTCGCAATATCCTTAGGAGGAATGAGCACTTTAGTGTATTGCTCCAATAACTTTGTAAAATACTGGAAGAGAGAGTGTTGAGGACGTAAAAAGTCAAACTGGTAGTTACGCTGCTCCCGAGTCATCAAACTGGAAAGGAACTGTTCGTCCGTTACGTGCCACAAATTGGGCTGTCAATTTTACAACGTCCCTTTAAAAAACAAAATGATATCTAGTAATCTAGTTAGAAATGCAAAATATATTTTCTTAAATTGTAAATAAAATTTAACTTACAAATCTAGAGCAGAAATAGAAGGTGGATCAGCAACAAACTCAAATTCCGCCGGAGGATCCTTTGGAACAAAAGGAAGCTCAACCTGTTTCAGCAATTCAGACTGCTTCTTCTTTTTCACTTCATCCATCAACGATATCATTTTCCCAGGGGCTTCACCAGGTATACTAGCTTGCTGATTTGACGGCGTTGGCGTCTTCCCTTCCTGAATTTCTTTTACCTTATGCTGATAATACGCATGATAAGGATCCCCAGAATTGAGAAAGTTGAACTTTGGATTGTTTTGTTCATTTTGTCTAATTCTTGACTCAAACTCTGGACCATTTCTCGCAACAAAACTTGCAGTCTTATCCACAATATCTATAACAAACAAAAACAATTTTTTAAAAATTAAACACATAATACTTCATTTTACACTTCCGACTTCTTAGTAAATTTTTCAAAACATCTTCCTTACTTCTGACTTCCGGTGGCGGATATATAATTCCTACAATAGGCTTATTAGCCTTCGGAGGTCCAGCCGGAACCACCGCCGAAACCTCCTGTGCCTGAGACACATCCCCTCCATCCCCAACTGAGAAGCCATCAAGCGTTCCTACAACTGGAACCTCGTCGGCTTCCGCAACCGGCATTTTCTATCCTCTTCTAAACTTCCACTTTTACTCCACCTGTAAAAACCCAATAGAAACATTTAATTGTAAGTTAACATTCAACACAACACCAGTTCCCCTAACCAATCAAAATTATTATTTAAATACTTAATTAGTTTACAGCCAACCATCAAACACTTACCTTCTTTTTTCCAAAGGAAAGATGCACACAAATTTACACAAACTTGAACTACCTAAACTAGTTCAAATTTTCCTAATGAAATTTGACTACCTTCTAATTAAACACCCTGCAAAACAAACTATCTATTTTAATTATAATTTTTGTCACTTATTTCAAATTTTTTTATTTGTTTTTATTCAAAAAAGTCAATCTGACTTGAAAAAATGCATCTCAAAATTTACATCACAAACGTACTTTTTATGGGACAGAGCAGCTTTCCACTAAATATTAAGTAAGGCGCCCAAGCTGTTGGTGTATTCATTTGGCAGTATTTAGTCGCTCAAACTACATATATTTTGAAGCGAAGCGTACCTATATACCTTTATTGCCTCTCTATATACCAAATACCAATTATACCCACATACATACTCCTTCACAGTACTTCACGTTGGTATATTCACACATGTAATAAACAGATAAGGAGTACACTTTGCTTATAGTAAGCGTCCCTTTTGTACTCTTTATCTAACACAAATAAACAAGATATTTAAAATATGTGATTTAGTTCGAGAGCAGAAATTTTCTCAAGGTGCTGTCAAAATGTATCTCGCGCAAACAACTTTGTCTTCTGCACTTCTGGATTTTTGATTGGATTCGATTTGTAATAGTACTTCAAACTTTTTTAGTTTGGGCTAGCGCATGCTTGTTTTTGTTTGGAGCGGAGAGTCTATTTTTCAAGTAATAACATGATAAGATGACATTGACACAGAAGGTGAAGGTGGGGCTCGATAAGTATACCAATTAATTTGCATTAATTAATTAATTTCTTTGAATGCCGCTGTCACCTTGTCAAATCATTCAATAAGGGGCTTTCCTTACGGATTGGCAATTAGGGAGAAGAAACAGAAAATAACGGACGGATGGGGTCTGTCAACGGTTACGTTGTTTTGTTACTCAATTTAGGATTAACTAATGACTTTATTGATTACATGTTGACTATGTTCATGTTGAAGGTTAAAAACACACAATGAGTTTTATATAAGCGTATTTAACCAATGAATGGGTGTCATTTAAAGCTTGGTTATTATCTTCACACTGACGCACATGCTGGATTTTTATAGTATATACCTAACCTTATCCAAGGTTTCTGGAGAAATGACGAGATTGCACAAGCAAATTATAATATTTTTGTTAATATGTTACCAACTACCAATATTAACATCATCTTTACCACCCAACCACCCAGAATCATCTGAAAGTTACATTGTGTCTTGCACAAGAGACAATTTTCAAAATTTTGATCCTAACCGAATAGCATCCGAATCCGAAGAGACTGCCATCATCCTATTCAAAATGCTTCCTAGTGCCAAAAAGTATTATAATCAAGATTATTCTAAAGTTAATTTTGATTCGCAAGTTTCGTTTCATCCAAAATCTGAATCCGACCTATACCAGTTTCTTGATTTGGTATGCAAATATGAAAAACACATCAAAATATTTAAGACTTTGCAAGCATTTTTTGCAAAGGTTTTTGTTTAGATTGTATCCAGCTCACTCTCTAGAACCAACTCTTGGCATCCTCAAACAACCTTTTATTGGCCACGGAGAATCACAACGAATAATAGCGATAATTTAAGCTGGAAAAGCACCATCCGCCGTATTTTAATTGACGATGTGGCTCCACGAGCTAAAACATCTTTTGAAATCAGTCAAAAAATGCTATTTTCATTTGAAATCATGGAAAAAGCTGGAAACCTACTTAAAAGTATTTGGGAACTTTACTTTATTAGTGGGGCAGGCGATAGAACTTTAGTTGTTCAAGAAATGATAGAATGGAACGGTACAACTTGGAGAAACTTACAACCTTTGTCAAGACTTTATCGCAGGGGCGACCTGAGAAACACCATGTTAACTGCTATTGCTCCGGTGTGATACAATCCTTAACTTAGTTTAAGTGAATATATCATGGAATAGCGGGAAAAATTTAGATTCTGCGATAATTTAAAATTGGGAAATAAATTTCGAATTTTTTTAACTATGTTTTTTAGTTTAGTATCTATTTGAAAGAACATAGTTTTCAAAAGTTTTAAATACTACTCCAATTTTTTATATTTGAATTTCTAAATTTTCCCCATTTGCTTCCATATTGAATGGCCTTAACTAACAATAACAACACTGGTTGGTTGGAATTTTGAATCTGCTACACAGTCAAAATTATGTTCCGCCGCGTATGGAACTGAAGATGCAGATGAAGGGATGGATTCCCAAGCCGACCTAGAATAATAAGGCAACCAGTCGTTTGCTGACGATAGCGACAGTGATCCCCTGTGGAGTGGGAAATATTACAAAAGCAAAAAGTTACTTAAAAACTAGTTGACGTAAGACGTTATACTATGGAAGCAGCGAAAGCAAAGGAATACATTCAGCTGCGAATGATATATTTCCATATATTTCTAAATTTAACAATCAAAATATATCCTTTACACATTTTTACTCATATTATCATCAACATTTATCATTAATATATTTTTCATCATATAACCTGAAAAATTTACCATTTACAGATATCGCATCATATAACGAATCAAATTTACCCTCTATATTGCTTTCTTTACATAAATATCAAAATAGAACATTTACATCGTGTTTACATTAAGCCATCCAAATATACCATAGCTGTACGTTGGACCATCAAAATATTCCCTCTTTAAGACTTTTTATAATGACCCATAAAAATATTCCCCTTGGATTTTTTATGTGTTTGGGTTTTTTGTGGTTCTTTTCTTTACTATGGAAGTTTATGTTGTATAGATCAAAAAAGGAAATAAAACGGTTTTGTTTTTCGACCGATTTTACTGACTAACGAACTTAGCCTTACTTTTGTCCTGTTTTACCTATATGCCAAATCTCATTGGTTTCGGTCAATTCGTTTTTGAGTTATCGTGTTCGCACGCGGACACACAGACACACAGACATGGTAATCACATAAAACATCTTCAGCTTCGCTTTTTCTGCTAAACAATAATACTACTGAAACCAAGTTGACACGGCTTTTTAAAGGCATAAAATTTCGTTATAGGTAAATTTATTTGGATAGAATTACTGGCAGGGTTAAACCAAAAACAGATATCCCACTTGCCTAACAGTCTTAACAGGTTCATTGCTTCATACATATTAAGTGTTTCATTCTGAGCAAGAGGTATACGTAAATGACTTGAAATGATCGTAAAAACTGAATATATATGGATGTAGGCGTGCATATAGGAGATTTGTGTATCCACAGCAAGACGAGTATGCATACATTTCACATAATATTTATGCAACGTAGCTAAATCAAGTGACGATTATTTTTCTAATGTTAAGGCTGAGTGCTTGGCTGATACGGATAAAAAGAGCCACATTCATGTTAAACATTACTTGAAGTTGCGTCTTTTGTTCTTTCTGCTGGTGATGTAAACAAATGGATTATGATGATGGTGATAGGATTTAGATTCAACTCTGAGTGCGAGAAAAAAAATCGGGTGCTGTGTTCAGCAGGGCTATTTAACATTTTTACGTCAAAAACAATGAGCACAACTTTTCATAACCAAACAATGCCCAGTTAACGTGCGAGTATGTCAATATTGTAAACGTGCGAGTATGTCAATATTGTAAACGTGCGAGTGGATGCGAATATTAGGTAACATCCCTGAATCGCGTTTCCCATCATGAGAAACGAATACCACTAACAAGAGTAGGAAATATGGATTCCATCTTGATTAAGATTGGAGGTGGAGCCCAATAAAGCAGTTAGAGGTGAAGTGCGATTTAAACAGCTATCGCATATTAGTATCCAATAACCCACTTTCCATAAGTGTAACAAATATAAGGTATTTATTAGGTAATTAATAAAATTTAACAAATTTAAACGGTGAATTGTGTTTACTCACTGATTATAAAATTGTCAGAAAAGGTTTTAATATCAGAATCATAAATCAAAAGTTTAAGAGCTTAAAACCCTTGACCTCGTCTTTTATTTGATATCATGTCTTATTTCTTTGGCCTTAAATCAGGTCTCAAACTTAATCACATTAATGCAACAGAAACACTGACATAATGCAATGTATGAATGAGAGTAATGAGTACAGAGTAGTTGGAACCCAATCGTTTGAAATGATGAGGTGTTATCAGGTTAACAAATCAATTTGAATCAGACTATAGTTGAGTTTTAATTGGATAGTATTTAAGATAACAATCTGCATTCTGTATTTTTTACATTACATTTATAGTTGGTACGAGTATGATGCTCCCTCTCCTTTTACATTTATAATTAAATCAGAAAAAATCTGAATTTATTAATTCGATACTGTCCGGCTAATCTACGGTTAAGGGTTGGTAGGTATGTTTCAACTAATATTTTTAAATCCTTTCACATGCATTTCCATAATCGTAACCCGTATGGCACAAACAGTATGTGGGCTCACAATAAGACATGGGATATCTAGCGTTGCCACAATGTTTGTTGCAACCGTCCGTGTTATAACCACCACAGTGGCTTGTGCGTGTACTGTATTGAACATGAGCACATGTTTTAAGGGGTAGTATTGGTGCAACAGGATACCATAAAATGTGACTTCCAGCGGATAGGGATTGTGTACGAACCTTTGGAGGAAGGGCAGCAGCAGCTTGAGCAGGAGCACCTTTTGTAGGGGCTTGGTAACGTGCACATTGACCGTCCTTAAAAATCGTATACCAAAATTAACTGTAGTTTAAAATTTATTAAAATTTTTGTAGAAAGGCGCAGAATATTACCTGGGCACCAAGGAGTACTCCGATGACGGAAAGAACGAGGAGATTGCAAAACTGCTTCATGATTACTTTGTAAGTAGTTTGATGCTCACAGTGTTATGAAAATACAAAATGAAATCGTAGCGCACCATTACCGACCAATTTATACTATCGTTTGAGAAAACGGTTAAAATTAATTTTTGAGATCAAAAACAAATGACAAATCTGACTTATGATTACTTAGAAAAGGGTTTGACATACGCAGAACAGAGTCATAAGGAAGGAGTTAGAATGCTCAAGCGACCCTCAACCCAAATATACCAATGTGTTTAAGGCTACCTATTTAAAGTGAAAAAGGTGCCACTAGTATTGAAAAACCATGCAAATAGCATTGTCATACCAGCATGGAGTTGTGCATTGCTGACGTAAGAGCGAGTGAGCAAAAGTGCTCCCACAAACATGTACTGGTTTTGTGAATGCGTAAAATATTAATAACCATCAAAGGTTGAAAAATCGTAACTGTTCAAGTTGCCAATTTTAGCTAACAGTTTCTGCTTCAAAAAACTTTCTCATTTCGTAGAAAAGTGTCTACCCCATTTTTTAAAAACAAATCCAGTTTTTATGATAAGCCACTATGCCATTGCTCATACATCTCACTGTTAGCACCGTAGGAACTTAACATTTTTTGCAATTTATTGTTCTCCTATTAATGATTTTTTAACATTATCAAGATATACCAAATATATAAATATTCTGTTGTAATGTCAAAATAATTGACAATCCCATTTAAAACTTCGCTTTATTTTCTTCAGCTGAATACAATTTTGATGCATATTAGAACACAATAATTAAAAGCGAAAGTCAAACTACAAATTATTGAAGCATGGTGACATTATTAAATCCTATGGCACAATCTTTAAAACAAAATATATTTACCAATTGTAAGTTTTACATAACTAGGATTTTGGGAGATGAATTTCTCGAATAATTATCCAGCATTAAAATCTGTCGCGTGCTTACAATTTCGGTAACTGTTTGGAGGAAAGCATGTCTAAGGGAAAACCCTCAAGTATTTTATAAACGTATACTATGAATCATCAACACTTAACACATGTCTGTTACTTAAAAGTTTATTTGTTTGAAAGTAAACAATGAACTTAACTTGTTCCACGAAAAGAGAAAGTATTTTGCATAGGAAAATATCGTTAAGCTTTATCGTTCTGCATAAATAAGCAACTTGGCCAGTTAAAAAGTTTGGAGCATTTAATAATAAATTCATATCATATGCATGCACCAAACCGGTTCTTTTTGCTCACCCAAACTCGCGTCACTGCCTTGATGCATTAGGCTCGTAAGACTATGCGTATGTAACTTACAAGGCAAGCTATAGCCTTTTATTGCTTTAAAAATAAAATTAGATTTAGGCTAGATAGGTGTGATTATTCCGGTTTTGGTATAAATTAATGGACTCCTTCTTCTTATGTCAAAACTTTTGAAAAGTAAACCGATTTAAGGCACGAATCATTTGGAAATTCTAATTCAACTAATCTCTGCGTTATGCTTTCTGGTAGTACTCTTTTAAATTTCACCTTTAAATACCTAAACTTGCGTATTCGAGATTTTTCTGTTACAATCAAGTCTATGATTAGTTAAATAACGTACCTGATGAACTTTTACCCCGAAGTTGGTGTTGCATGGTCAATGGTTTAGTGTGTTCTTGTTAGTCATAAAAATTATCTACTGCTAAGCAAAACCACTTTAGCTACGGCTGCAGCGTACCTTGTGAAATCATATATCATTTGTGCATAAGAATGAGCGCGACAACCGACTTGTGTTACTCTTTGATCATGTATTTAATATTGGGTGCCAATTTTGGAGCCTCTTAAATCGATCTTTCATCCACAGATTTGAATTTATGCATCCACAATCAAATTTTAGGTGAAATATGATCTTTTGCCACTAAGTTTGCACATATTCCCACAATTTAAATTTATATGCAGACATTCATTTAAGCAAAGGAAACAGAACATGAGTAGGCAATTAAAAATTATTCTTTAATACAAATACACTAGTCAACAATAATAATAGTATCACATCTACAAATCTCGACTGATATCAACTTCTTCGTGTCTTCGTATCCGCCTTTTTCTCTAACTGCTTTCTGTACGCAAATTTGACGTGTAAATAGCAGTAAATCCTTTCAAATGATTCTCCATAGTCCATACACGCTAGGAAATCCATTAGTGATAGCGTCGGCGGCGTCCGCAATCAGAATCGTTAGCTGATAATTTAGTAGAGGTTAGTTTTTGTGCACTAAGTTTTAGACTTTCGAATAAAAACTGAAGTCTTCTGTTTTCTCCGATTTGCAAATCGCAATACCAAAGCAATGAATTGATTTTCTCTTATTCGTTGAACCAACTAATAGTACTGGATGTACCTGGTAGTTCTAAGATTTTCTACCATAACTTCTCAATCCCTCCATTCTCCATTTTTGTCCTTAATCAATGACGGTTTGTTTCAAAATGATATGAGAAAAGATGCAGAACTAACATTTATTATGAACCTTGCCAGCAGTTGTTTATGAATGTAATGTATCTGCGTTTGACTAGAGTACTTATTTGCATGAAAATTTAAATTGTGGGAAAAGATGCAAACTATGTGGCAAAAGATCATAGATACCAAAAAATTAGATTGTGGATGCAAAAATTCAAATCTGTGGATGAAAGATCGATTTAAGAGGCTCTACGTATTTTTCCCTTTAATATTTTACTATTAAGAGTTGGAAACGGAGTAAACATAATATGAAATATGAAAATATAAGCAGGTACAATGTAGAACAGATGATAACCTCAAGCACACCTCCCCTCTTTATCCTTATTCTGAAGGGAAGAGCATTTTTCATTCACTCATCTCCTGGCATAAGCTGCAGACTACTGAAGTGTTGGAAGCTGATTGAAGGAATTTTTCTTTTAATTCGGGAAGTTCTGATAACGGGAAATTCCTTCAATCAGCACCACAATCTTTGTTTTTAATAATTACATGTAGAATTACATGTAGTCTGCAGTTCATTGGGCCACGTGCATTTAGTGCATATGCCGTTAGGAAGGAATGTGCGCGAGAACCGATTCAGAAACATGGCAGCAACCGGTTTGCTATGTATACCTGCTGGCATTACTTGCTGCTTGTAAGGTAGGAATGACTTTGGTTGTCACAATTAAAGTATTTTTGCAGCAAATATTATATATATTCCCACATTGCTTATTTTCAGATGCTTTAGCATGCACAAAATGCATATATCGATTACTGAGAGCGAGTTGTTGTATCATCTCAGCATCAGATGAACATAAACAATGACAACGGGCACTGTTTTTCTGTCGGGCAGGTAATCGCGTGCTTGTGCTTTGTATTAATGTTTATAATACAACCTTATAATTTATCTGATGCTAAGTCCGAATGCTAAGTCCCATGTTAAGGCGGTCCAAAATGTCCGCCATGT
>JAHZNG010004149.1:0-27981 GCA_027744375.1 Orchesellides sinensis | reverse complement strand
AAGCACGGGAAATGTAAATACATAATTTACCAATCTTACTGTTGTATATATGTCGTCATATATCCGGTGCAGAAAAATCTGAAGGATTCAGACAAGTTCCATGCATCAGAATGATTGTATGTGCTGACTGGGGATAAATTGCTTAATTTCCTTGGTTTATAATATTTGTACAGAAAGTTATTTGCATATCACTAAACAATGAGCGTAACTCTGCAGATTGTTCAGATGAGTCGCAGTGAACAAAGAATACCAAATAAATGAAAACGCATGCCTAAACACAAAGCGGAGAAAACAAATATGTATGTTTAGCATATTACCCATATATAAGCAAAAATCCATGCATAATAATTTCAATTTCTACAAGCCCACTAGATTTAACTTCATAAAATTGCCCATTTCCCAAAACCTGATAGGATAGAGCATTTAGGACTTTTAATGGCTCAATAGGGGTCATGGTTTTTCGGATCGGTGGCACTAAATGCTTTATCACTTGTGGCAAGTCAGAAGTTATTTCGGTGTCAGATTTTCTCCAGACAGTGCCAGTTTTATCTGGTTCTTGCACTTCTGGAAATGAATTAGGAATTCATATTTTATGCAAGGTGGCTCTGTCGTTGTTTTCCAAGTGTTGTGTAGTTGTCAAAGTCAAAGGCATACATATTTTCTTAGTAGGTAAGGTAGTGCGAGACGCTGCTCTGATTGTCTGACATGACATATAATACAAAATCTTCAGAGAGACATGAGTATAACGATGAATACACTTTTTGCTAAAAACAAGTTAACAGTTTAGCAATATGCATGACACTGCTAAAGGAGAGCAGAGTACGTCACATGACGTAAGGAGATTTTGACCTAATCTCATTAATAGAAGCATTATACAGAATTAACTCCATCTGCATATTCATACATTTCGTATTATCATATAGATAGCAAAATATTGTATTCAAGAAGCTAGATTACGATTGGGCAAAAAACTTCTTCATCCCACCAGCAATAACTAACGGACCATGAGGAGAAAATTATGTGCATATGTATGCATCCTATACATACAAAGGTTGTTTGTTTAAAAGGATTATTAGTATTTAGTATTTATAATCTTTCTGCTAAAAAATGCTTTGCCCTTACTACAACAAATCCATCAATTTTATGTCAAATATAGAAAGCTCAACTTGCAAATGTGGCCAGTCATAAAAAAAAAACTAAAATGTCTTTAACTTTATAATTAGAAATCTGCAATCCAAGGTTTGTCAATGTCAGGAGTACCTTGACTTGACAGCATTCCATTTCCCGCTACGGAATGATAAAGGTTTGAACAAACTGTTGTTCACTCTCCGATATTCACGCCTTTTACTGTTCTTCTCTCGTTGAAAAAAGTGTATAAAATAAAACATCGGATGATTAAAGAGCAACGGGTCAAGACTAAAATCTCTTTCTCTTGTCACATCAGAGAGCTACCGACAGAAAAAAAATTGTACCGCATTATTGGAAGCAATTTTCCTCGTGGGATAATACTTTTTACATGTATGCTAATTCAACATTCACTTTTTCAAAATGAGCTTTTAAGTTGCTTATTATTTCTCGACATTTATGGTAGTGTATATGAAGTTTTAAATCCGTCTTTAGACAGTTTTATCCCACCATGACACCATGAGACACGCGTATAATATTACAGTACTCATACCGTGTGTTCATGCGGTACATTTCATTCGATGAGACCATTTTTGTACTCACAGGCATATCCGGCTGTCTTTCACTTTACACATTATGGATTCACTTTATATGAGTTAAAGCTATATATATTATTTTGTTTCATACAATAATAATAATCATCATTCCACTAATCCTCTCAGTTCAAAAGTCGTTTTCTTTTGGTATTATGCACATATTCGTCCTTGCAGTTTATAGTGACTTCTACATAGTACATATTAGTAATCAAGGCAGCTGCTTACAGTTCATGAATCTTGTACCATATACATTCAAAAAAAATTCAAAGATCAATGCGGCAAGTCAAGGAATAGCATGAGAAACCATTTAAAAAATGAAACCATCAAATATACATTAGCTCGGTGCTGTTCTCCTGTGTGGTCATTGTAGTGTCAGTCGGTGTGCGGAGCGAAATCTTTTGTGTACCTGAAATAAAAAGACGTCCAATTCTTACCCTGTGCTTCCAACATGTGGAAAAGAAAGGATTTTTTGCCTAGAAAGTACAGCGTGCAGTAGCCAAGGCAAGCGCGTTATTGATGACACGAAATGGGAATGGCATTAAATTGGTTCCTATTTATTATTATCAAAACTACCACATGCATTTTCCCCTTACATTTCCATAAAATTTCAAAGCCTGTCATTCAATTTTACACAAAAATTGTTAAATGACACGTACGTCAACGTTTACAGTAAATATACGGTTGAGGCGATGTAGCAGGTGCCAAAAATGAAGATTCATCTTTAGAGTGAGTTCCTTCATGCACATGATTTCTTCCTTCCATACATTTATTCCTTTGAATGTGGTATAAACTACTACTGGCATATTATGAGCTTCTCCATAAACATAATACAATACAAGCTAGTATGCTAACTCTAACTCTCATCCAACAGAGAATTCAATGAGGAAACCATTTTAAGAATGGAGAAATATGTTATTAGTGTAAAGCCAGCACAACGACTGTGGCTATAATGTATGTCGCCGTTAAAACGATAAGAAAACTAGATGATGCATCACCAACATTTCTAATTTATTGCTAATTAAATTTTTTCATGTGATTACTTCGACTAGTATGCATACACTGTTTTACTATTTAGATTAACGATTATTGTTTTTCTTTTAAAGTGTTTTACTGCCATTTACAGTCAAAATAATGATAGTTATTCCCGAGAACCACCTATATACGGTTAATTTAATTACAATATGGCTTAGCATTAGACTATAAAGTAGAAAACGTGACTTCTAAACATACCACATAGAATGAAATGGAAGTAATATAAATTTTTATAATTAGGATATTCGGTTTTCAGAAATGTAATTAACATAATTTGCAGAAAGGTGGCTTGAAACAAGAATTTTTGTCTTGCATCCCTCGCGTCATCGTGTTGGTTGATGTTATTTAAGAAGTCGCTCGTGTTTGTATAATATGTTTTTATATTTATACATTATGAAAGTTTTTAAATGTAATTAAAATTTTGCTCCTCTGTGGGATATTGTGTAGGTTGTGGTATATGATGAGCTTCATGAAAAGCTGAAAACAAACTGTTCTTTTTATGCTTAATGCTCTGTTTGTGTGTTGACTTATAGTGAATAGCAATATATCGCTTCTTGCTTGGCAGGAAAGCAAGTTAAGATCCAGTTATCAAAAAGAAAGAGGCAACGAATCGTAAGTTTGGCAGCAATTTTTATGACATCTACTGAACGCCTCCAGGTGTTCTTATCTTTTCGTCCCGCTAGTTATGTATATGAAAACACAGCATTTTTATATGTCTACAACTATGTATGATCTATGTTTCTCCTCCTCCGTAATGACTTATCTGTAGTAATATTCTTGAAATATGTATAAAAGTCATTAGCATATACGTTGGGGTAATTAATTTTCGACTCATTTTAAATCAGCGCAAGGAATAGAGATGTTTTCATAAATTACTTTTCTTTTAAGATGTTGGAGTGTGTGGGTACATTGGCGTAACGCATCCAACCAAAATAAAGCTGAAATGCACCCCCTGTAATACAGTTTCAACTTTAAAGGTAATATATAAAACATTGTGTAAATTGAGGAAAGTGATTTCAAGGTGCCATTATTGTAAGCCTTTTATAGAAATGCCTCCTGTTCCTTACACCCCACCCCTGTGACAACTTTATTTATTTAAAGTGACGACTGGTAGTTGTTTATGATCAATCTAATTTGCATTTCGTCCTCGGCAAAATTTGCCGTCAGCATATTCCTATATATACAGCATTTCCTGTTTATCTCCATCAATGTCAGTATCAGATTTCTCCAAGAATAATACACGAGCATGTAAGACGTAAAGAATGGAAAGGGTTCGGACAGTTTTGGATACAAGCGTGGACAAGCAGTAATTGACAATACATACATAATTCGTATTGTATGGCAATTTTATGGCTTAATTGACTCCCCCATTGTGGTATGGAGTTAAAAGCAGAATAATTTATTTGGTCCATTTTGGTAACTCTATATTGCCAGAGAAAGCAATTCTTATCGAAATGACATAATTTACTATTAGAAACCCTCTGATTTGTTACTACTGTCACCCAATCAGTTGTTTTGGCTATTACGCAACCTGCTATGCCTTTCTTGGTGAGGGTTAACAAGTCATTTAAAAGATCCATTGTGTATGTACGTGCAAATCTAGCAAACAATGTTATTCTACTAAAAACGTTGCAAAAGACTTTTTTGTACATTCATATTTTAATGCGTTGACTCTATATAATACATTGATTTTTCTAGCTTTGTAATGCAAATCAACTAATTTCACACACATGTTCTAACTTTAAAAGATGTTAAAAAGATTCTGCAAATAGAAGTAGTACTTACACTACTAACACACATATATACATCTTGTTCTTTCAATGTTATTGAAAAACTACTTTGTCTTCTAAAGTTAGTACCAAAATATGACAACGTTGCATCTAACTTTTTTACGAGTCCAAATGAGCAATAAGAAAATATGAGCATTGTAATGTGATGCGTTACACTTGTTTGTTCAGCATGAATTGCAAGTTGGTAGACAGCAGACGGCAACGTCATAAATGCAATGAAATGAAATGCTATTACCAGAGAGACTTTTCTGACGAGCATGGGGCAAAGTTAAACTCGTAAAGCCTACACGAAATATTTTTTTATCGTTTTGTTCCTGTCCGTGATTCAAAAACTTTTCTTAGCTTATTCTCAGAGATGTGCCGACTGCCGACAAGGTAAAACAGTTACAACGATCTTGTAGATGTAAATCTTTAAGCACATATGGGGATGGGAGTATAATCCAAATGCATTAATTTGTTCGAATTTCTAGTACATTTTACACAGCAGCTTACTTCTGACATTCAGTGTGTTTACTTATTTCCATGTAGTCAGTAGATCGCATAAAATATTTGTTGTTACACAGTACGGGACAAGTAAAGAAATTTATTTCTGTGCATTTTATTAACATACGCTATACTTTGCATGCAAGTTGCAAATTATACCTACGCACCTTTTGTCTGGCAACTGACTCAAGACATGTAATTTTATTATAATTAAGTCGTCATTTCAAGCTTTTGATTTAAATAACTTTAAATACGGGATATCTACGAGATTGATTTTTGAATACTAGTAATGACTTTCTACCTCCAAATCAATTTAAAAGAATGCCTGATCAAAACTAAAATTAAATCAATTTCAAGCTTTTAGTTTACTATTAATATAAATGCACTTTGCTAAAGACTATTTCAACCACATGCTTAACTGTAATAATTTACTGCGCCATATAAACTGTCGATAAGCATTCACTTGTCACCTGGCACCATTCATAAAAGCAGGGAGAATCTATGAGACCGCAAAAGTTATTGCCGGATCCATTTGTTCAAGACCTAATTTATATTACATACATACATTGGTTTCGCTTACAAAAAGTTCCGCTCTGCTGCCTTTTCATTTTTCGTCACTTCCATTTCTTCTTCACCTACCACAAGCCTAGCATATAATAGTAAGACTAAAATGTTAGCTTTGGTACAAGTAAAAGCTTTACTCCAAGCATGTAAATCTATACTAGTATATTTTATGCAGAAATAAAATTATACTATATAATTTTGTTTTTATTACGTATGCATATACCAAGGTTGGAATATCTGAGACATTATTTTTTAGTAAACGTGCACCAACCATTATGCACTTTTTCCTCTTTCTCCATTATCCTGCAGGATGATTCAGCATCTCCAGACATGTTTATGAAAGTTGTGAGAATGAGCTTGTCCAGCATAACTCATTCCCAAATGACTTTTGGAGCTGAACTCCAGGTAAAAATGCTTATTCACGCAGACATCAACAAATAAGATAAACCCTACAAAAGGCATGAGCACATAAATCGAAAAGAGTTTATGTATTTGTAAGTTAATGCAATCCTGCAGATTTTTTTGATGCGCACACACGCACACACACAAACGTTTTTGGCATTTAAAGATTTGCATCATGGGGAAACGCACTGATGCCACCGTAGAAATATAATATCGGAGTAAACGATAGTGCGCTCAGTGTGACGTTTAAGTTGTAAGAGGCACCACCTCCTTCAAAGATGCTACACACAAACACACTGTTGCTGAGATATGTATAACCTAACTATCCAAGAAAAAGGAGAAGTCAAGAGGAGAGAGCAATAGTGATCCTATTTACACATGGTTGATTTAAACTGCCACTCAGCCAACAAGTCGCCCACATTAGCATCATCCATCAAAATCTCGTGTGCGACACACTAAGTTTTTCAAAAAAGGATATCGGAGGAATGATTTCCGGCAAAATGTTTTGTGCAATGGTTTTCATCCACCATCCAGAGTGTTTTTTATGTACCTATGTGTGTGTGTGGAGGATTGTCAAGCAGTGAGAGAGCCATTAGTTATTCTCCCATCGTAAAACATGTCTGTCATACAGAAAAAGACACTCGTTTTCCACTTAACATACTAATCAAGCAGTTGCTCTACCATAGTACACCAGCTTTCCCCGTAGCATAACAATGGGAAAAGCCTTGTGTGAGAGTATATATGTGAAAAGCGAAACAAAAATAAATTTGCAAATCCTTCCCTGTTATTGTTTATAGAACAAAGAAACTCCTTGGAATTTCTTTTCTTTTGGTATTAGACATTTGATTGTACAGTTGAAAGCTCAGATAGTAAGAGTAAGACATACGACTAAAGAGATTTTTAGAAAATGTTGGTGCGTGTTGTGTAACTAAGCCGAGAATCGATTGTATTGTAGTAATGCCAAGAATGGGGATTATATCCTCTTTGGGTTTTTATATTGCATGATAATGAACACGTTATATTTTGGCTGTGAAACAAATCGCTAATTATACACTGCGTTAAATTCCACAATAACAACTCTTTTTTGTCTGGTTGTGACTCAGCAAAGAAATTAATAGGCTATACGTAAGTACGCAACTGACTCGTTCAGCTGTTTGAAAAAGTCGCTTTTGTTTCTTACAAAATCCGACATTTTAGGTACATGGGTATATAACACGCGTCCAATAATATCCAATATCCTCTTTCTTTACATAAATTTAAAGTACATAAATCTATTACATCTCAACTTATGGATTTCTAACTTCTAATGACCTTAATCCAACAAATTTAGCTTTTTATAATTAGAGATTTGTTCATATTCATTTTTTACGCAGATAACGCATGATATCAAACTCTAATATAATTGACGTGGTATATTTTTGGCTACGTCAAATAAACCCTTTGTCCACCTGTTTTTGTTTTTAAGTTGTATTAAAGTTGACTGCTACGAAAACTAGTACGTTTCAAAGTAAACCTGGTAAATCCTATGGTAAAACAGAGGAGTGTTATGATGTCATGATTCATGTAAGATACTGTAAAACTTTCGTTTACAAGGAAATGCACAAAAAATAAAGATGATTTATATAGGGTAACAATAACTTAGCATTGGTGTTAGCATATCAACACCGGTAAGTAAGTACATCCCTTGAGCTGATGTTACAAAATATAGTCATGAGTAAATGAACATCCAGCTCAGCTCTTCAAAAAGAGTCTTTCCCCAAGATCATAAAGAGATTTGATGAAATCTTCCTGATTTACATTGATCCGAAAATAGACTACGGAATTTTTTACAATATATTCACTCAGCCACACGCACAATCCTCATAATATGGTATTCTTTTTATCATTATAAATATACATATATTATATATATGCATAACATTAGTGCATGAGTATATGTAGGGCACCCTTTTTTGCTCACGCAAATTTCATACGATAAAAACCAGCTGGAATAACATATTTTTGCGTATTGTGATACTTTTTCATTTGTTCGTTTAATAGACTTTTACTTGCTGAAAGCAGTATATCAATATCAGAAAGTAGCTCATATATATTTATTAGGTTTAAATGTTAGAAACCTGAAAATCCTGTATAACTTACGTAATAATGTTCGTTTATATGGATATGAAAAATGAGGTAAAAAAAATCATAGGGACTTTGCCTTGATATTGAGCTTGGCTTCTTTAGATAATAGTATAACGTATTAAAGTCGGATGTGTATTAAAGGAATTGATGTAATGCTAGAAGAAGATTTCTCTAATCTTCTGTCTTTCAACTCCCATTTCACCTAATTTCTTTGAAATGTGCAATAGAACGGAATTTTTTCTCTTGTCTCGAAAATAAATTGTAAGTCTAATTGTATCTCTGTTGAATTTTTCAATGTAAACTTGCTGAGAAAGAAACAAACTTGCTACCAATACAAATGCATGACTCTTTTATTTACGTAAATTCATATGCACGCACTAGTTGCCTTCTAAATCAAGAATTTCATGGTTTGTCTCTTTGTCCTTCTTCCGTTTCGCATGGTTAGAATCTCTGTATTTACGAATTCAAATTGAGCTCTGATTTTAACAAAAAAAAAGTACGCAAAAGAGGAAGGATCCAGATTTCCACGCATTTGCTCGTGTTACTGATATTGCTACGCCTTCACTCTCATCAACTGAAAGAAAGACAAGAAGCTAGGTAATTTTAAGATGTCATCTGAGACTATTATTTATCTTCAATGAAATTACATAAGCAGCCGTACAATTTCATGCGTATTAAGACAAAAACAAATTTTCCACGAGGTTTTATAACCGTTATAAAACAACACATTTAAAAAAAACTATATGCGTACGCATCTCTGATTTTTACCAATAGTTAACATCACTTCTTGAACTTTTTTTGTGCGTGCAATCAAAATAAGTCAAAGAGCGGCACAACCCTTTTCCTTCCAACACGAATAATAATACACTTGCTCTATAAAATATGGCTGCATCGTCAGTTGAGATCATCACACTCATTTCAACTACTGCTATTTACTAACCATTCAACTGAACTGTAAAACATTGGAATGAAAAGTAAAAGAATGCCAGAAAAATTCCAAGTTGCTTCATGTCACTAGAAAAAAAGGAAGAGGGTAAAACTATTTAGCAAAGGAACAAAAAAGTATATATATATCTTAACCGAGAAATCGTACGCATAAACATTAAGATGCGAATGTGAAAGATGATGTGGGCGTTATTTGGGAAAAGGGTTTGGCTCCGCACTCACGCACTCACCACTTCACTGTAATATCCTTTCATTGACAGCGTGTCGTTTAGATTAGAACGTTTTACATGGGATCAGATGCCTCAATAAATAATTGTAAAGTGTCGGCCGTTAGAACTTTCTACGCGAAGATTCAACTATAAAATCGAAAGAAACGGTTATCTAATAATCTTTTTATAAGCGTATCATTTTACAACGTTTATGCATATTATGTAGATAAGTATGTATGGATATCTGTGAAGTCTATACTACGTTTGCCTTCTTTAAAATCTGATTTTTATATGAAATAAGAAATAAAAATGTCAAATGACTTACACATGGCAGCACCCAAAACCCAAACTTCAGGTTTTGAATGAAGTTCAATGAGAACAGGTGGCATGCAAACGAGTAGAATAAGTAGATCTGCTAGGCTGAGATTGATAATGCTTTCATCCGATTTCTCATCACTCAAATCATAATTTTCATTTCTGATGAATCTTTCATTCGGAGAAATTTCTGAAGACGGGGTGGATACAGATGAGGAAGCTTCCGCTTTGCCCAGAGTTAATTCGTTTGAATCATGTAATATGTCCATGTTGGACTTAAATATTAAAACGCAGCATTTATTTTACACTGACCAACAACGAGATACGTTTGAGGTTCAATACTTGTCCGTATATTGTCTGTATCACGTTGCCCTCCTTTCCCTTTATGTGTTCGTCAATCTACTCAGATCTGATCCACGAGGATGTTTTCTAGACACCTGCAGAATAAAAATAAAATTATGCTAAAAAGTTTCTCAATAATGAGCTTAAAAACATGGGTAAACTTACAAAGTAATAGCATACAATATAATTAGCAAGCAAGTAGGATTAATGCAAATTACTTGTTTCACAGTTTCTATGTAAGGGAGTTCTACAAGATGAATCAGATTATGGAAGCTAAAAAAATCTTTATTTTGTCTTCACTCATGCTCAAATTTTTCTTGAGAATTCCTATATGGTAGCGTCACGAGGTTCTCTTCTTCATTTATTTCCCTCGATGATGATAGCCACCATAGCTCATAAAAGTCTGATTCTCTCTGGAGAGCATGAAGTAAAACTACTTATAAGATATTCACAGTATACCTAATTTTTAGAAAGGATGCAGTTGGTTTTTTACATTTCGGAAGTATGCAGTAGATACACATTTTTAAATTCTACATTTCAACTCAAACAACATCGTATTTAGTACTTACTGACAAGCATACGTCTCCCCAAACATAGTAACGTCAACAAGATTTGTTTGAAACGGCAATAAAAATGCAGGAAGAGTCTGAGTAAACTGTTTAAAGATGTACACTAAGGCACATTGTTAATTCTGCACTTCATTGGTTTATGGTATCGTCTGATAAAACGCATAAAGCTCCATTACAACAGATTCTTACATCAATACACGGATCTATTTAAGCAGCAATAAAACTGTATAAATCGTATCATCCTCGCCAAACATTACTTGAGAAGATTGGAAAAACGTTGTTTAGGAAAAGACCAAATGCAAAAACTCAATTTATGTTGTAATCAAACTTGCTCCCAAAATTGGCGAAGCAATACACTCGTAACCTACGTATGCATGATACAAGCAATCATTTTACCCAAAATATTATGAATGCTCCAACTAGAGCAGAATGGCGTGTAGGCCCATTGTAAATACGTTCAGTTCAGGATCTCAGTTTACTTGGAAATGGTCTGTGTACTATATGGATGACTTGTGCATCTGTATTTGTGAACAATGATTTTTTATCAAAATGAAATTTTCTAGCTAGTGTTCTGTGAATCTTATTTAGTCACAGACTTATTCCTTGATCATTCGTAAACAATGTATCCTTGTTACTCTTGGAATTTCCAATGTATAGTTAAACTACAATAATTGCACCAGGTATAAAAAATATTATTCATCAAATGCGCATTTTAATTATCGTTGTATGGTGCAGTCGAAAACACAAGTAAATCTATTGAATTGTAAACCTATTGTGCAATATATTAACTAGCGACGGAAAAGGAAGTTCATTACTCATGCTTGGAGCATCCCAAGAAAGTATTGCATAATAAGGCATCTGTATGTGTAAGTAAACATAAGGGTGTAGTTTTCATGTAACATTCTCCAAACTTTTGTTACCGTAATTGCATTGGTACATATACCGACACAAGACACACAAATGCTAATTCATTTCTATTCACCAATGATTTCATTCACTTTAGCCCTTCACACCAAGAAGTCTTGTTATATTTTGTGCACCATTATTCCAAGAAGGATGTAACATGATGAAGCGTGAAATCCGCAATTCATCATCTGTCCATCTATATAATATTGAGGATGAATTTATTGATTACTCCTACCGAAGTCAAAGTTGTAATATGCATGTGAATGTGCTTCAATTACTATTAGACACTTTATATATATATATATATTTTGTGTTGATCTCGTCTTTCATGCATTTCGTCTCGGTCAGTCAATTCGAAACGAGAGAGGCAGAGTAGAGAGGTTATTCTATGCACCACACAAGTATAAATATTGCATTGGGCATTCTGTTAGGATTGAATAAATTAGTTTAAGACAATAGCATAAGGTAAAGTGTCACGGTTCACAGCGCAAATAATCATTACACCCTTGCTGTGTCGCTTGCTGTGAGTGGGTGTAATGTTAGTGCTTCGTCTTAACTCACCTGCAACCCCGAACATGGTCAAAGTGCATGAAAGAAGAAAAAACCGACATTACTTCGTCATTATAATTTTGTCTCGCTCTTTCGCTTATTGTCAGTCAGTTAGTAATTGCAATATATACATATACAAACATAAGTAGAGAAGAAGAAAGGCTTTACACAAAAATTACATTTGCATTTCTCTAAACAGCTTATATGTATAAACCTTACTACTACACGCTTGCTATAGGTATGAATGTTTTCATATGTACATAATATTAAACGTGTTATACAGAAGTAAATGATCAGCTCCAATGTTGGGTGCCGAATATAGGCTAAAATTTAGAAAACAGCATGCATCATTCAGGCAGTTAGCAGTGACTTAATGAATTGAAGAAACAGAAACGGTCAGTGACTGCTTTTAGCAGTTATCACCTGGGCTCTCAGTTCACTCACTCAAGGAAAAACAAATTCAGTATCGATACAAAACGCAGTCTTTCAATGGAAACCAATCAAGTCATAAATATTTTAGCGGTGTGTGCATCTCCAGGGCTGATTTTTATGGTAAATTATACATAGACCTACTTAAGCCACACTAAATTACAGATACATTAGGTTACAGAGGAAACATGCATTATATTCCAATACTTATACGCAAAATGCAAGAATGTGTATGAAAACATGCATAATGGAAACGCTACTGCTGCTCTGACGCAATGACGCAGTTCAAAGAATCTTAATGAGGATCTGGACCATTTGCAGTTATGTGACGCTTCGACAAGAGATATAAACTAGTATATAATATATCTAAAACATACAACGGGAAGCTGAATGGATGAAAATTACATGTCATATCGATTTCATTGTATTACATGGTATGCGTACAGAGTACTCAAATAAATAGTAGTATCATAAAATAAAAGGACTTGTAATAGCTACAACTATGCAATTAATTGAAAATACGATGTGCTAAATTTCCCATGAAACCATTTTGTACGCCGAAAATTTTGTGCTCTTGTGCCTTGCATACCTGATTTTCCGTTAAGCCAACGTATGCAGCTAGGAATGTTGGTTATGCAAAGTAGTCGGAGAGGCCCGCGAGAGAGTCATAACTAAAAATGGCAAGTTAACCATGTAACACAAATAATAATACGCACACACACACACAATTTGGAATACAATGACATCAGAAAACATACAAGGAGTCATATATTTCTGTTAGTTTTTCATGGTTGTTGGTTTTTGTAGGTTTTTAAAAGACTTGGTTACAAGATAAAAACCAGCTAGGATAAAGTTTGATTTGAAGTACTGCACAGTCATAAACATTTATCTTGTTACATGATATTTTGATAGTGTAATATAAGATCAGAAAATTCGTGTCCTTCGCCAATGAATTTAGTTTACATGTGAGGGTAAAATGCTAATCATTTTGGTCATATCGTGTAGATTATCACAAAAAGAATTATTAAATTGTAAAAAGACTGATGAACCCGGTAATGGACAATTGAGACATGTAAAGATATAAACTTACATTTTTATACAGGTACAAAGGCGGAGAGATAGTAAGCTTTATTTTTCTTCTAAGAAGATTTTCTCTTCTTTATCAAACTCACGTACTTCATAAATATTTGTGTGTGTGTGTAAATAACGTACAAACTTTTGGTCCACGAATAATTAGAATTTAATACATGCCACCATAATATATTTCACACAGTTGGAATGTTTAAGTTTCGACGAGGATTTTCCCAAATATGCCTTGTCACAGGATGGGATAAAATCGTAATGACCAAATAAGTTTAGCGCATACAATGGTTGGAACGGTTCAATAATTTATTAATGGAGACCGGCACGAAGCACAATTGCACAAAAATGAAATCGTCCACGATAAGAGCAGCGTAGGTATAATGTAATGTGGACGTACAAAACGATATATTATGTAGTAGTAGTATTTTTTATATGCGACTTTGCTTCATACAAAGTTTTCAATTAATACTGATACCAGAACCAGAACAGTGGAATGACTTTAAAAACTGCTTAACCAAGTGCATCGTATAATTATATTGTGTATGCAAACTGCATGGGAAATGCATGCTTACCCCCCGTTTTCCCTTTCCATTACAGATTATATTGTATGAACAGAAGTTATTTTGCAGGGAAAAGAAAACAAACACATGTTACAAGTTAAATAACTTGCATTCTTTTCAGGTGCAAGCAAAAATGCATGAACTAGGACAAGAGACAGTCTTCTTTTTGATAACTATTCTGGGACTGAGATAGTTTTTTGGTCGTATTTCCCTCAGTAAAAAAAAAGTTGTGATAAGCGATGAGTATCCATTAGAAAAGTAATAAGATCATGGTTCTTCATAAACATTGAGGTATCAGCACTGTAGTCTATCTCTATCTCGTAAGTTTACTCATCTCTTTATCTTTTTTTACTCTCTGTGCACCCTTGGTGGGCTTGGCATGCCATTAAGCCATACAAGTCCATCTTATCCTATCATTATTTCAATCAGCTCTGTTCAGCATGATCACATAAACCGTAAATTTACTACCTTTTCATCTAAACAAGTGACAGCACACACACTATATACACTCAATGCACTCTCTTCCAACTATTTTTTTTTTGTTTTCAACAAAGTCTAGTCGGCTTACCTGAGATTAGAAGGAAGGATTGGTAATTTTCTATAAAATAATTTTTTAAAAGTATGTGCATACCTTTTTTTATTGAAAAATCGTTCATTTATCATTAAGTAATCATGACCATGTACGAAATTCACTTTGTTGTTTATATAATTGTGGCAATGACTAGTTTTACTGAATGAATGACCTATGTATTTTTTAATCTGCCGAAGCTGCAGATGGATCCCGTTCAAATGAGAAACTTCTACATATATCAACTTACTCTTATGTGTATTCATAGACGTTTTTATGTGCATTTTGCATTTTGTTGGCTTCCTCTTGGTAAAAAGCAAAATCTAAGTAGAGCCACTTACCGGTAAATGCGCAGTTTGAGAATCCAGTTCATCCTCAAAAGGTGTTTGCTCAAGATTAAGTAAATATTCTCAGCGTAAAACACTCCATGCGTACCGTAAAAAAGTAGATCAACAGTTTCGAAACTTTTTTTATGACATTTAGATAGCCTTCCTCCTGTTATGGAACTGAATGAAAGATTTCTAACATTATAGCTGCTTTTTTCTATGCAGCATTCATTAAAACTTCCTGAGTGTCCTTAAAAGCAGCATAAGATTTGCATGATCCATGTGCATTTTGATTGATGAATTTAAGACCTGTCAATAAGTTGCCTGTTACACGATGCATGTATACCTACCTACTCACCAAACATAACACTTCTCTGTATACAATGTATACTATACATTACTATGTCAGCAACGGAACGGAAATACCAGATGCACTTTTTAACAAAAACTGATTGATTAAAAGGAGCTTCTTCACTTCCACATCCACATGCATCAACTTATTAGGTTATACACTAAATTGAACGGAACATTAACAATATTTTGCAGGATAAGAATCCTGATGAGCGATAACTGTCAGAACTCAAATAAAAATGAACACAAAGAAAGTTTATTATTCTGTTGTTGCAATATAAGTTGCGTTGCAAAAATGCAATGTGCAACATAGCATCTCATCATGTACCTGCATTATTATAAAACTTTAAATTACTATAATTACTTTTCACGGTCTACAGCGTATATGTTTATAAGCACACATCTGCATAATTGGAATGCACAACGTTACACACAAGTATACGTATATACTAATGAGTGCATATATATATGTAATGTAAGTAATATGTAAAGAGTCTTTGAGAGAGATGCAAAGTGCATCAAACTTACGCGAATAATTTTTGGGCACTTCTTCAGTCACTTCTAATTACTATACTTGAAGAAAATTACAAACGGGTGAACAAGTTCATTGAGTGTGTCTAGTAGCACCGTAATTGATAGAATGAATCAGCTTTAATGATAAAAAATGCATGAGCATATCCATAATATTATTGGTAATATACAAGTAGATGTAATTTTAGGCTACAAGCTAAAGCCATAAAATTGTTCCGACCTACCTAGCTTACTATCTATTGTTTTGATGCATACGGTAAGTAAGTAACAATAACATCACAGCAACCAAAAAAGATTAGTTAGGAACCATAATAACTTGAAATATAGTGGAATTACTGTGGACGTTTAGAGTTCATGGTCAATGTAAAGCAGTATTTTTTGTATTTATGATTCCATTATTTTATACCAATCCTATAATTTCTGTGTAATGTGATATGAAACTCAATCTGGAAATATAATGATGCGCGCGGTACTGACGCTTTCAGTCGAATAGACAACAAAGGCATGAGATGCATTCAAAACAAAAAAAGAAACACTGTGATCAGTTATATGAATGCATGTTAAAAATGTTTTTCCAATGCAGATCCTTATTTACGCATGACATAAGTAGGTAATCAAAATTTGATACTGTGCTCGTTTATATTCAGTTAGTACAATGCAGTTTAACCATAACATGTAATATGGCTGTATGAGTTGAACAGCCATGGGCAGACTAGTTAGCCCAGCAGCCAGACAACATATTGGTTGGGCGGTTTATAGCATAACAAAATACATACTTTAAAAAAATGTTTGCCGACAGACTGTTATCAACCAGCCGACTTAGGTATGTCACCCTTGAGAATAGGATATTGGATGGATCCTTCAAACGCTTAACTGCATCATTGTTAAATACATACACACATTTCATACAAATGTTTTGCAGAGAGTTGGTTGTCATTTCATCAGTGAGTAAAAGGAAACGGTAGTAATGAAGCGAAAAATAAATGTTGTCTTTAAAAGGTAGTAAATGCCTCATTATTAGGTGTCCAAATCATACGCGGTTCATTAATCTTAAAACATGATACACTTATGGTTGACAGCCATGGATCACATTGCATTTGCAATCCGTATAAATAATATATCATGCATATTTGTCCTCTCTCCTACTGCATCATATACATAACAACACAACACAACAAAAAATTAATGTGTGAGTTCCAAAGCAAATGGCAGGGTAGTGGGCACATTGCCATCTGTATCAAAAATACATATTACGTGGGTTCATTGCAAAAAAAGTCAAACAATACCTTTGCAGACAGTTTTATTTTGAACAGGTTTGCTTTGCAGTCTTTTAAGTAAAAATCTTTCAAGGTATCATTATCTTTAGCACCGAATAAATACACTTATACACCATAGCGTTCACACTAGCGTCAGTTTGCTACTTTAAACTATGCTGACATGTGAAGGGATTCCGAAAGTAAAAATCGTCTGCGATTAACTAACTCTACCTGATTTCCATATCATTTTTGTGTAAATAAATATCATTACATTTTATTTGAGCTAAAGGTCAGTAGCTCGGTGATTTTCCACGAATTATGAGAGCCACACTTTTGACTTGACATGTATTTGTATAGGTACTTTCAGACAGAAAGTTAAATTGGCTACTCCTTATAGGTACATGCAGTATGTACACAAATCATTGTAGGTGTCTGTCTCTTTCTTCTGTTAAAGATATCAGCTACTTTTCTTATGATTTTTTAGTTTTCTTTGTCTGTACATGGGTTTAAAAAACAAGTAATGTTTATATGCACTGAATTAAATGTTGACAAAGTAGCGTATGTATGTTTCATTGTGCCGTGTGCCTTATTGCATTGTATGAATTTTTATAAAACTATATTGGAAGATACTGATGTTTAAATCTTTAAGTAAAATGGAGATGTTTCTTATTAGAATTATCAGCATTCAGCATGCATAGTACAAAGTTCTTATTCTTAAAGATGCGTAGGTTCTATTCATCTTTGTTAGTTGTCTGTCATCGTGTGTCAGTTAAGATTCCAGTTTAAGATTATACGTCAAGGCGTTAAGCGCCCTAATACTGTGTTGTCAATAATTAATGTAGTATAGCTCTTGGTTATTACTATATTTAGTACAGAGAGGAGCTATACTATCGGTAGCCAAATCTGTAGGCACTTAATAGTGACTGACTGAAAACAATCATCTTACATTATAACTATAGCAAACAATCAAGGCAAAGACATCATCTTTTTATTTGTCAGGAAGTTTCATCACCATACGGAATATTATATCTTTTGAGAATGCGAGAAACGATTTGTGATTACAAGGCAACTGCTAACATGACGTCTGTCAACAAATGTAACAATAATTACTCGAGACGTCAGGAAAAAAATGTAACAATGTATAATTTAGTCTATGTACGTCATTTGCCTTCTTAATTATTTGTTGGAAATAATCGTTTATTTTTACTTTATTCCACAGTCTTTTTGCATTCCGCTTACTAAAGTTATGCTGGCTATAGATAACTTTGTCCTCATCCCCAATCCCTGACCGGGTACTACAGGACCAAGTCTGTTTGACACATTATAAAAGAAGATGTATAATCAAATATTCAAGTCTTAATCTTCCAAATCTTCCAGGCCTGTGGTTGGATGGGGAAAGTCGAAACATTATGGAATACCTAAGATGCGTTCCTCTGAAATACTGAATACTGCAGCTTGAGCTAATGTCAACGCTTAGTTATGATTTTCTTCGTTGATTTAAACTTACAAAATGCATATGAAAACAAATGTCTCTTAAAGACTAATCAGAAGAAGTCTCTAAGAAGTTCAAACTACGGACTAAGTGTGTTTGATAAAGCTATCACTATCGCTCTCCATTAGATATTTTTACCAGAAATAAAGCCGGATCAATTTATTTTTCGCTTATTTCAAATACTCTTTTCAAGAAATTCGACCACGTGGCGAAATACATAGTAGCATATAGTAGTAGTAAAAAGGAAGAGAAAACAACATGCTTCCGTAAGTTAAACGACCTGACAACGACTGAAGAGTCTATTCTACATTTTACTTGAGTCCAGAGAAAGATACAAGATATACACAGGTGTGGATTCATCAACAACATGATGTCATTGTTCTTAATCATGGTATCTCCGTGCTTATTTACCTCCAGTGGTTTAAAAATCCATCTAAATTGTATTCTAATTTTTTCAAAATATCACGATTAATAACATTATATTAATATATATAATTTAGTCAAGGCCAACTCTAACGGGTCATCATTTACAAAGTTTCAAAATGGCGATAATAAGCTCTTGATCCTAAAACCCCACTTCATTTGGTGTACGCACATCTTTTACAAAAGTGCTGATTTAAACAGTATATTTGGATGCGTGATTCATAAAGACAGAAATGTCGTCAAGGGAAAACATACGCATATTAAATGTGTAAATTAGGATGAAAAAACGAAGCATAACGCACTTTACGCATCAATATACGCACCGAAACCAGGCTTATTATTTGGTAACTGAAACTCAGAAAATCATGCGTATCTTGGAAATTCTAGAGTAACAAATCCCTTTAAGTGCGATAAATCCATAGATAGATTTTGTGCGATAAAGAAACTATATAATTAATACATGACATGCTTAATAAAGACACAAGCATGATCAAATCATTATAACTAGTTCTCAAATAGAGTTACTTTATAATCTTGTGATTTCTGCTATATACTCCACTGTATTATTTATGCAAGAGTCAGAATAAGGTCTTCCGTCTTAGATGTCACAAGTTCATATTACATTCGTATAACGATATAATGTGGTATCTTTTAAGCTTCAGTAGAGTGGTTGAATGAACCAGTCTATTCCAGAAGGAAACATCTCTTCATTAATGAATAATTAGGGAGTGCACGTGGCAGCAATAAAAGGTGCGGGTGGATATGATGCTCCCGATTTTTCTCCGTGATATTACCTAATGTCCATATATAATTTTACCGTAAAACCCCACTTCATTTGGTGTACGCACATATATTCATACCCACATACAAAAATACACGCACACATAAGGTAGCGTTTTGAAAACTTGAGTGAAGCTTATATGGACAGAGTAAACAATAGATTTTAGATTCCATAGCCATGTTATATGGAATATATATATCTGATTTGGCCTCAGAAGAGTGGCGTGCCAAACAAAGGCAGGGAAATGAATCAAGTATGCATGGTCTCATGAAACGAGAGCAGAATGGAGCACTGGTTTCCTGAAATGTGGTAGAACAATAGGTCATAGTCATAACAATATGTGGTTTCCAGTCGAGTCCATTATATTTCATAATTTGTAACGAATGAGGGTTCACTAAAAGTAATGTCAGTCAGTGTTGAAGACAACTCACCTTTAAGCTTCCATAAAAATGTATCTAAACTCAATACTTCTAGTACGGTGATGAACGTAGCATACTTAGTTTTCGGTTTGTACACTAAATGTACATAGGTACATATATACATTATTAGTATCAAACAGCAACTGAATTTCATTATAATCTTGATGCAGCAGTCTAATTAATGAATGGTACAGTTTTACGATACTCTCTTACGCACCTATACGAATTTTGGATGGTTACACATCAAGGTATGTAGTATGCAGTGTAGTTACAATGGCGCACGCACAGCAGGCTTGAATTTCGGATGACTTCCAAAAGTCCAAAGTATTCCATGAATATATATGCACGATATTTTTGTCCATGTTCTTGATTCCTGAACAGTGAACAGGTATTTTCTGTTAACTTCAGCATTTTGTTGCATGATATACGAAATCATTTAAATAAAGTACCTAAACTTACGTTCTAGTTTTAGCTCTAGTGTCTAGAAACATTCGGAAACGCAGAAGATGGGAAACACCGAAAATTTCTACTGGAGAGAAAACGCACTGATGTGCTGTGCTCACATCAGTACGAATAGATTACATGCGTTCATAAGGTACCTAGGTATATAAATATCATCGTCATCACAGACAAGAAATGGGTTATGTTATACGACTTTCTATTTACATAGCCATACGCGTTTTCTGCTAGATTTGAGAAATTACCATAGAACTTGGAAACTCAAGGTATATTTTGTGAGAACAGGGATTTGTTTGGCATCCAAGAGAGGTAGAATATTATGAGGTAATTTTTTTTCTATTTGCACACATACGCATCCACGTGCTTAATATTGAAGACAACGATGTAGAGAAGTCAAACACGCATGAAGCAAAGCAGCCGAAATGTAGGTCTCAAATCAAAATTTGATACGCTCATATTCAACCCGTCCAGTGTAATAATCTTCTAATGGTCTCTTATTTTCTCTTAGAAAGTAGGAGAGAGAATAGCGATAGATGTAGAACGCCATAAAGTACAATAGGCTAGGCTTTATGGTAATGTGAAGTGCAAAGCACTACCAGCCAAAAAAGCTCTGGTATGCAGGAAAGTGTGGAAAAAATATAACTAGCAAAAATTGTACCGTGTCCGATTCTCATCTCTTCCACGTGCCCTCCTGGCCAGTTTTCTAAGGTAGTGTGCATTAAAAGACAACAAAAGCTGTCACTCTCATTTTCCCTGTTTTAAACATGTAGCACGCACCGTAGTGCGTGCCTACTTTGTCTTTCCAACATCACAGATATTATGAATGTCTTTTGTTAGAAATCGGTTTCTATTTTATCTTGCAACATATGTACATATGTATATACAGTGTGCCCAACTGATTTATGCTCGGTATGAGTGCTCTTTCATAATGGTTTTGTTTCCCAAAGGCTTCCGTCGTGTCTAATAGCAATACAGAGAGATATAACAGCTACTTGTATAATTTTTCCAGAAGGCATCGGTTCATTATTCAATGGGTTGGTTCTATAATTCGTATGTCATACCATTAAGTCGACTAGTTGTCAAGATAGATTACAATAGACTTGATTCCTAATATGCATTGTATACTGGTTCTTGTGTTAATTTTCCTACTATACACAATAAACTCTGTATAAGTGCAGCTGCCGTAAACAGCGTGATTGAAGCAACATTCATAGGAGGAGCACAAAATTGCCATTTGCTACGAAATGTAATATAATAAAAGACCTAACGGTTTTAATAACGCCGAATATAAGTTGACTCTGGAGAGCACTATAGATGCTCTCCGTTTCATTCAAAGGAACTAACACCTTTCAGTTTAATCTAATAATTCCTAGGTATCACGGTATGAATCCCATTTGTAATTGTTAATAGATTCTTATGAATCACCTTGAGTAATTTGAAGCAATCAGGAAATTTTTGGTGAGATGCAGACAAGAAAAAGTTTACTTTGTAATTATATTTAATTGATCTTTGATGTTTTGCCGGTTTCGGAATTAAGATGAAAAAAAGATAACTCATAAAGACCTAAAGATAGTACTATTATTATTACTCCTAGTTGTCTTAATGTAGATAATGCAATAAACATTGGCCATTAGTAAAATCACTACTTTACATTGAGACCTTGACCTGTGGCGGTTTCACTACATTTTATCATATTTTATTAAAAGGGTAAGGAAATTTTGGATAATGTTTATAATTATATACAGGTTGAATGAAACACCTAAACCAGCTTTAAAAGCAACCTTTGACGGATTGTTAGCTAATTGGCTACAGGCCTATAAACTTGTTGCCATAAAATGGTTGCATAGGATAAATGAAGGTATTCTGTATTCATTACACTGTTTATATTCAACGTTTCACTTACTTCTCAATTGACAAAGCATTGCTACAACAAATGCGTATACGTACTACTTATTACTATAGGATCAAAGCCCGTTCTAATTGGATGGAAGCAAGAAATAACTGGAAGAGATTGAATAATACAAGCCTGCTAACAAAACTCTTTGAAAATTAAAGTAGACAAGAAAATCGACATTTTGGTAGCCGACCTTTTAATCAAATATAACGCAGAGCGTAATAAAATATTGAGTTTCAAAGTAATCTGTGCTGATATGAATACTGCAACCTCTCTTCATTCATCATTCATTAATATCAATAATGCATCATAGGTTGATAGGTTGAGTGAGATTTGCTCCAGATTCCAAAAGATGTTTCAATCTATTTCTAGTTGTCCTGTCCTCGCGTTTATGATTAAAAACGCTGGGATGCTGCAGCTATAAGCTTGAGTGTAGTGAGTGTGGCATTAATGAAAATGACTTTACATCAGAGTCATATTCCAGCTTTCATGACTTAATAGATATTTCTGATGACTGATGGGAGTCAACGCAAAGGATTTTATGATGAAAATGATTGTGGTAACTAGAGCTTCAATAACGCAATCAAATATAGAAAACATACATACGTGTACGCTAACTGTTATAAAAATGACAGCATAGTGTGATTTAAGGACTACCATAAATATTTTATTCTTATGGCTACAGATGCTTCTGCACATTTATAAATATACATGTGTATGAAGATGCCAGTAGTATAATATTATCATCACAAAAGCGTAAATTACAGAAGGCTATCGCAAAATACTGAGGCTTGACGCTCAAATGTCTTCATTCGCACAAAATGATTCATACTTTTGCTTTTCAGATTGACTGTTCACTTGACTGTACTCATAAAAAATATGAAATATGCATGTCTTTGTAATGAGTATTTTATAAACTTAGCAAATATCAACATGTATTCATAATATGATTGGTTGCTCTAGGATTTTTAAAAGCAGTCTAGCTAGCTAGCAGTCTTGCTTTAAAAACGTTGGAAACATTTGATTTATGCAGTTCAGTCAGCCTAAGCCACATTTTACGATGTTACCTTATGTATATTGTAAATAAGCTGAACGTTTTGATAATTATAGTTAAAGTTCTTATCAATAGAAACAAAATTATCATGCAAACCAACTTACAGTTTCAGACCAAGTCAATGTGATATCTATGTATGACGAAGATATTTCGATCACGTCGTTCCAACTGTTGCCTCTTTTAACAATTCCTAGATTTTTACGTAGATATATTTCAGTAAGTTCAAAATGTAAGGAATCGCAGTTGAGTCACTATAATANTTTCAGTAAGTTCAAAAAGTAAGGAATCGCAGTTGAGTCACTATAATACTTTGGTTGCACAAGGGATGAACCTATAGAATGACCTACAAAGGAAATTACCTATTCACATTTTACACACATCAATCAAGCGTCTGGAGCGGAGTTAGATGATAATTTGATTTCTGTCAAGTGTTCGTTGGCCATTTGGAAAAATTGTTAATTTGAACTGTTTTTTTTTCAGAAAACGATTCATTTTCACGTCATCCCATTCATCCTTTTTCATGGAAATCGTAAACAAACGAGAAAAGTCTTTGAATTCTTTTTAAGACGATGAAGACAGCAGTTTCTAAATTCAAAATTTGACGTGTGATTCGATTGAGTATTTTTTTCTGGAAGATGATCTGCAAAAGCCTTTTTTGTATGCACGGTCCATTATTAAAAATTCATTGTACATTATATAAAAACATATACATGGCAATCAGATCTTGACATCGTACTGAGGAGGAAAAGATGAGAATTCCTATCAAGGGAATTTGACTGTCGACGCATTCTTTCGGAACCGTCTTGCATACAAACGTTATTGTTGTGGCTATAAATTGATAAGGCTTTTCCCATTGTTATCTTTGAAAAAAATAATGTATGGAAACTTCGGTTGTCACCTATCAGACGGATGACAGACAAGTTGTAAATTTGCATATCACATCTTCTGACGCAACACACCACACCGACTATGAGAATGAGTGGGGGGCAAAAAGGCAGCGTCTTCGTGGTCGTCGTCATGAGCTGAAGACTTGTACAGTTGTACCATTATGGCTCGCTCCTCAGTACCATGTAACGTGTCGATGAATTGACAAGTGGCACGGAAATCCACACTTGGATACAAGCTACGCAACACATTTCCCAGCAGTAAGTCTTCAGGACTGCTGTACATGTAGTTTTTCAAGTGCATTCGCCACTTACGCCTTTTTCGATATGACAACCTATCACTATTTATGTACATACATGCGAGTATTTTAGCATAAATAAATGAGTTAAGTGACGATAGTCTATATATGCCATCAAACATGTTGCTTTTCTGTACAGACGTGAAGAACTTGTCAATTTAAAAAAATATATCCTTATAATCCACAAGTGGAGTGACAGAGCAGAAGTTAGTTGTTCACTTTATAAAGTAAGAATTGTATTTTTGCTACCAAATACAGAATTGGTACATCAGCCCAGCAATATAGCAGAAAACATGTTGAAGGATAAAATCCAGTTCTACGAATTTGACCCTTTTTTCATTGACTGACAAAAGTAATCAATTTAGTAGATTTAGATTTGCATTTTTTGCGTACGATTATGCTACTGGCAGAAACGAAAATCTTGTTCGTTTTTTAATGTACTTACCTGTAATGATCCTTATATAAAAGGAAAAGTACAGCTGTAACTGGCAAGCTAACTGATGAAGTAAGAAAAGACAAAGAGTTGGAAAGATGAAAATTACAATACCTTTCATTCAATTATTTACAGGATTATCTGAGAGATATATTTATTTATTATTGAACACATTCATTTTTTATGAAAACTTGAGCTTTCTACACAGGCCAGAAGCATATAGCATGACAAAGGCTGTGAAGATGCTTTTAGATCAGAAGCAACAAAACAAATTATTCATCTTACCCCCAAAGATCCATGCAACTTTTCTGGTGATAGTCAAGTCAAAAGAAGGCAGCGTCTTGACCAAAATTAATGATCATGAAACAGCGCTCCTTTGTCTCTGTCGTGAATATAACTGCTAATCAAGAAATAAAAGGTCTTCTCTCATGTTCCCGTTTTTCTTGATGACAGCTCTCAAGCTACTGAGCATTATTAAGTACAGTATAGTCACAATGCTACCACTATTAATTCAATCTACACAGACAAGAGTGATCAAGAGAAAATCACTGGCATTCTAAAAAAGTAAACTTGAGAGACCTCAAATAAGCATCCGAATCACACAATACGGTTAGCTATTACTGTCTTCTCATAAGTCTCAGCAAGCTCTGTCTAATTTCACAGTAGGGTTTGCGTTTCATACAAAACGTCTTTTGATGTGGAATACAATCAAACAATTTTTTCTACACAGCAAGTGTTGTTACTTGTTTTTCATATATTGCACGCACTTTCTGACAGCGTTTGATCATATAGAGTGATATTGATTTATGTTTGGAAATTGAAAAAAAAATCACCTTCATGCTCAAATTTTAAGATTAATCATCACTATTTCACTAGACTTTTATTATTTTTGTGTCATCAGCCTCTTTTAGGTCCAGCACTATTTTTCACGAATGCATTGGACAACGGCAATTGTATTTAATGCAAATTACAATCTAACTTGGTAACAATTGAAATCTTATTTTTATATAGATAAATTACAGTAGCTTGTCATCACCTTATCAATCACTCAATACGTGGAAGGTACTACCAAGATTTTGCTAACAAATACCTACTTTTATATTATATTAGGCTATATGTTCAAAATTGGGGCAATGTGAAATCAATGGAAATCAACAAGCATCCGTATTGATCATTTTCTAAAAAGGTGTTTAAAATAATTATTATGAATTGTTAAAAATGAAGTTCTAATAAAATGCTGATAAATAATACATGCTATGCATTATTGTAAGAACCTTTTGTATAACTTTGTCCAGAGTAAATTAACTTAGGTCGTTGTAGAGATATTTATGTAGAGAGTGTCCAGAAGAATTCTCCTTATTCAGGAACTCTAGTAGTGACGAGGATAAGATGGCTTGATAACTTGTGGAGTACAGAAATTGACTTTTGTGCGTAAGCAAAATGAAATAGCGATGCCCTCACATCCTTTTGCTGATGTGTTTCGGCCATAGTGCAAGTTGGCGAATAAGAAATCATGCAACGCTGCACGCTGTTTTCTTCAGACTCTTCTGCACGAGCAACTCATTTGGGATATGTGGGTTGTATTGCAGCTAGCTAATAGTGAGTGAAATAGATTACCTGTGTTGGAGAATATATTACAGGAAAGGTAATGCTTTGATATTCTGATATCCAGGGATGAGTGACAATCCACTTACAAAGGAAAATTATAAATGATGATGATTTGAATGTTGTATTAGAAATACTGTGAAAATGATTGTTGACTTTCTTGGGGAACTGTCAAGTGTGGCCCACGTTCAATAAGCACGAAAGAGAATAGAAAGAATTGTGAAAGCAGTAGACTGAAGCTCTGAGGCTGGAACTTTTCATAATGGTATATACCAGAAATAATATATATATATATTGTGGATAGGAAATTAGGAAACAAAGGTAAATGAGAACTGGTTAGCTTACCTGGTTTTAGTAAGTAACAAAACAAATAACGTTTGAAATAAATAGAAATTAAGAACAACTCGTACAATTATGAAAGTATAGGCATGCGCGTTTAACGGTGAGGTGAGCATGAAAGACGGAAAGACGCACAAAGGAACCTTATTATATGCATGTAAGTTAAGTGTGATCCCAACAAGCTTGTAAAAAAAGCTTTCTTGCATTGAATTTCACCCGTTTTCCGTTTTAGAGTTTGAAGTGTGGAAACAATCACCAAACATTAAGTGCTAATTTTTAAGTGAAACATGGATTCTATCTCGTGTTAAGTAAACTGAATACTTTCTATTTAGTATGGAACTTTTATCTTCTTTGTTTTTCCAATTATATAATCTAACCAACTCTAAATCGATACGCAGGTACTGCTGATTGTAAATAGCATCAAGTTATTCCTGATAAAAACATGGTTTAATATATAAAATTGGAGTTCATGGAAAATCCATTGAAACAAAATTTTCTAAGTTATCCACCTCGATTTCAATCCGTAACTAAGTTGCCAGTGTATACTTGTCTTTAATTTCATACTCAGTGCACAAAATATTTAATGGAAAAGTAGACAACATGCATTCTCTTGCTAATCACACAAGTTACCGCTGAATTCACAAAACCCATGGATAATACCCAGTGAGACATACACAGAAGCTTCACAGGAGGCTGTCATTCATAAACTATAAGTCATACCCCATACACATTACCAAGGAAGGATAGAAGCATTTTAAGCCGTAAAAGCAGAACGTCATCTTTGCATACCTCTTTCCACCTTATTGAACGAGTCGTTGGTGGTTCATACCGAAAACTTAATTTC
>JAHZNG010004148.1:0-19987 GCA_027744375.1 Orchesellides sinensis | reverse complement strand
AATTGATTGGGGAGATAGTGACGATGATGACCAAGAACAAGACGGCATAGGCAAGGCGAATGAAACAGAAGGAAACGCCAGCATCAGTGATCCTCATCAGGTCAAATTAGACGCTGCGGTTGACTCTATCACTACCGAAATTCAATCCGTTACTTCAGTTGATGAAACGGATCATCAAGAAAATCCGAAAACAGTAACTCCCATTCGTGAGGTGGATGACGAAGAAGTGGAAAAATATTTTAAGGACAATGTCCCCAACCTTAATGGGAATTATGATAAGGATGGAGAATTTCGGGAGTGGCACGAGACGTTGACTGTGGAATCATACAAAGAGGAGCCACTTCACATATTGCCTTACACCATAATTGACTTTTAAGACAGTACTCGTAGTAAATAGTATTCCTCTTCTCTGTTTTTAATTTAAATATATTCCTATACGTTCAGGCTTTGACAAAGCATTTTTACGTTGTTATTATTATTATATCTCTAGTGTACACATAGACGTCAATCATTATGTGCTAAGACAATTAAATGGTGCGCAAGACTGCTTGAAAATTAAAAATTCTTGTTCTACTGGAATGATTTTCTGAAAAATTGTACGCTGATCCTGCCTCAAGCTTTGTTTCATACGATGATTCTGTTTTAGCAAGTCATACAACAACAAGCGTTTTAAATTTTTCTACCGTTGTTTTGTACTGGGATGTGGTAGTATACTTTTTTGTTGCTATACTTTGAAAACTTATCATTCATGATGTTTTTTAAGCTTCAGTCTACAGAATCGTTCGAAGAATGTATATAGTTTAGCTTTAGCTACAATTTCACTTAAAATATGTTTTAATTTGAAAATGGTATAAAAACGAAATTACTGATATTACTGGTTTAACATACAAAGAGAGAGAGAGAGTCAGAAAAATCCAGGGTGGACTGTTAATTAATACACTGCTAATGCATACGATAAGCTGAGTTGGGATTTAGGATCTATTTACTACACGTTGCATGTTTTTATATAGTTGTGCAACTAATTTAATGAAGTCAGTCAATCATCTTTTATTAATTAGCCTGCTGCAGATATAAAGAAGTCTTGTAGTCCTTTGTGTTCCAGGAATTTCCGTTGTACGTTTTGTGTACAGTAAAATCTCTTGACTATACACCAGTTTAAGCAGCAAAGATACATACGTACTAGATTTGATAAGTGTTTTACAAGAAACGGAAATATGTAATTCTGATTAATCTAATTTTAAATGAAACAGCGAGCTATTTGTTACTATTATTATTAACTTGTGTTGTATTAGTTAATAATTATTGTATTGTTTTCCGAGTAGTTTTCACTAAGATTTTTCTTCATATCAGAAACTAGCTTCATCATTTACTTCAATACTATCAATACTTTATGTAAAACTTATTACATACGTACGAGCATCTTATATAGACCTCTGTAACATTATTGACACGTATTTATTATAAATGTTATATTCGAAAAGCAAATAACAAAAAATATATTCAGTTTAGTTAAAGTTGAAGATTTTGTGCTTCATATGGCTGCAACTTACTACGATGGATCGTAGGGCGAGCGACAGAAAAACTAAAATACCAAAAGAAATCAACAATGACCTGCTTGAGGTTTTAAGTATTTTATAATCGTGCGAAGTACGGGTGCCTTGAGAAAAAATGAAAAAAGAAATATACGTATTCGCAGTAATAATAAAAGAAAAATAATAATTGAATGAAAAGAACTTTTGATGTTAAACAGATTTTTTTATTTACTGCATCTCATTAAGACATCATATTTGATATATTTAAAATTTTACTGATGCGTTTTGTAGTTTCCTTTTGATATCATAAAAAATGATGGTGGCAATATTGCCTGGTACAAATTGATTGGGTGCATTTTCACTAGCTCTCTTCTGTGGGAAGATACATCCACATGCTCCATATCCAGTTTTGTTTTTGAAACAGTCTGCAATTTCATAACAAACAAGAAAAAGTAGTTAAGCCCACATGAGGAAAAACAATTCCTTTAACATGTTATACAATCAAATCATTGTAATATGAAACTTACATTTGAAGCATTGAAAGACTGAAATGAATCGACCGACAGCGATGTTCTAACGCGTACGGAACTAGAGGTGGAACTGGAGCTTGGTACTTCTGCTCCTTTTCGTTTTTTACTGGTTTGTGAGCAGCATTTCCGAGTGAAAGTTTCTTTTTTATGGATAGGAGCAGAATTTCTTACACTTTCCCCACTCGATCCTGCAGAATTCTTGTCTGTGTTGATGGTAGCAGCGGCTGTGATAACTGCCTTCCTACGAGCCCAAGCGGCGTACTTCAATGAAGGAAGCTCTTTGAGGATTTCGTATAGATCTTGGATCTCTACACATGCACAAAATTTGCAAGCGAACAAGAAAGAATGAATTAAAAACTTACATATTGATGTGTGCACTGTGCACATATATAAAAATACAATCCAATTCATAAAAACGAAAATTAGTTTACAAAGTACTTTAATTCCAATTCCATGTACTTTCGCCAAAAACAAGTTGTCTACTTACTGTTTTCCGAGAATGAATTAGGGTTACTGGATGGGCGATAAGCAAACAACTCATCTTCATAGTCAATTGAGTCCATGTCCAAATCCCATGTTGAAAAGGACTTTCTCTTGTCAAAATTTTCACAGGAAAGGTTCGGTAACTGCAGACAAATTGAATTTCGGTTTTCAAAGGTTCCAGACGTATCCATGCTGCTGGCTACCCCCAAAACTACGATTTTTTAAAGGAAGAAGTTAGAAGGAAAATACTAATCTAGCACAAGAACTCCCTGCCCACTTCACCAGAGCACAAGTTCTTCCGAAGAAAGCTCAGGGAGATCTGAATCGTATACATGCTCACATTCCTTCAAACTAAACACTCGATTTATTCCAATCATAGCTAATGCGATTTTTGCAAATAGGACTTTGTTAAAAAATTTTGCATTATTGTTGCTTTCTCTCCGGCTGAGTTTCTACTATTACACCCACCTGAAACATATAAATTAATTTGATTAACGAATTATACAAAGTGGTAGCTTGTATTGAAGTTTAGGACTTCTACTATGTTGACCTCGAACAGCGTCTGGATTCCTGTTGTAAGCCAAGCGCAATGGGAGACAAGGAAAACAAAATCACAGACAACACAAAAAACTATTGTTGGTGTAGCATGCATTTCACCAATTGCCAAAGTAAGTTTCTTTGTCTCACGACCAAATACCGAATACTGCTTTGCATTCACCAAATTTCTCTTCACTTTTCTCTTATTTCACTTTTATGTGGCTTGTTTGTATGCAAGCGCTTTTGTGAAAAAACAACACTACAGAAGTCCTTCAGGATTAGAGTCAACTAAGGAAATCAATCATTCGCTTGGGGTTTCTTTTCTCAAAATATATTACTATCGTTAGTGCAATTAGGATTAGGATATGGGGAAATGGCAATCAATGAAAAGCATGTTGCATTGTTACTGTTGTTTTGGAAGAAAAGAAAGTATAATATTGTAAATCGTAATATTATAAGTTCCTGAAATAAGTCCTATATAAAGTTAGATGGAGATGGTTTTACTGGGTTACGAAGAAAGTAGTGTTTTACTCAGCTAGGTGCAGGTGCAGTGAAAGCATACAAGTACATGGTAGATGATAGACGGCATCATTTCATTGAATACGCTAATGATCCACGGTATACGTTTACAAAGCTTTGGGACAGCTATTACTGCAAATTACCTCCAATTTAGACTAATAGTATATCTGGGGTGGGTAGTAGACTCATGCTGTGATTTCTTTGATAAATTGCAGAAATTCTTTATAAATATCAGTTTATTTTTTATATATATTTTACTATTGTTAAAAGTACATATGTATAAAGCGCTTTGGTTGGGTTATGCATCAACAATCAACATCGTAGAGGTGCGATTGTGTATGCATTTTAGTTTGAGATAATTTTGTCATCCTAGACTGGAGCTGATGCGAATAAAATTTGTTAACAGAATGGACGTAATAATATGTGTGTAAAGGTATGTTTTCTCTTCTCTTTCACCGCACCGTGTCGGGACACCATAGGAAGCCTATAAAATAAGAGCCGCCTACCTACTTTCTATTAGATATGCGAACAATAAGCACTATTGATGATAGCAGCCTAGTTTTCTTATGCGATGATGAATAGACAGATATTAATGGTTATTTTATGGCTTTTTCGTAAGCTTAAACCTAAAATTTTGTTTGTAGTTTATTGATTTTCTTTTGTTCAACAATAGTGTTAGAGATTTCTACTACACATGCAGTCGAAGTTTCTGAATTATAAAAAACTTATCTGGATTCCATTCTAATGAGATAAATAAATGTACCCTTAAAAATAATTAGACTTGAGATGTTTGCCATACCTGTTTACTGTCGATATGATAAAACAGAACAAAAATAAAATTTTGAAAACCCTAGTCTTTTTATTATTTCATTAGCTAACTTGTAATACATAAACGTTTGTAAAAAGTGAACTATTTATGAATATTTCTAACATGTGGTACTAGCTTCAAAGGAATATTTGCTGACTGAAATTCGAATGGTGGTCTAGGATCCCTAGTGTCAAAGAATCCTTTCAAAACATCTCTAGCAGCCATCTCCTGAGCAATATCAAGCGTCTTGAGCTTCAAAGGAATATTTGCTGACTGAAATTCGAATGGTGGTCTAGGATCCCTAGTGTCAAAGAATCCTTTCAAAACATCTCTAGCAGCCATCTCCTGAGCAATATCCAGCGTCTCTCCGATACCTTAATTAGATTCCAAAGGAAATGGAGTAACAAATCAACAAATAATGGTATGGAGTCCGTAATAATATTGAAAATAAATAATACCTTTTCCAAGCAAGCTTTTATCCTTATCATACACACCAACAACGAACACTGCATGGATTGTATTGCGACCAGCTTCCCTGATTAGTCTGGGTTCCACCGGATACACCCCTTTTTGCTTGCATAACTCCAGCATCATTTGCCAGGGTCTGGAAATATCCCAAATCTCATTGACATCTTTGCCACAAAGCATTGAAGCAATGAAATCAATAACAAATTTTTCGGCTCGCTCCTCTCCGGATGATTGCTGCAGTGCCCCAATCACTGCGAAAAATGCACGAGAATATGTTTCCTCAGATGGTGGGTATTCCTAATTTTAAAAAAGTACCATTGATTTTTTACCTATATTAATGAATGGAAGCTTACTAACACCTAAGCGTTATGATTACAACCTCCTCTATAAATATTTTCGACTTACCTCACACAATATAATATCCTTTAATCCAAGATTAAACGCAACTTTGGTCATTATCTCATGGCTTGTTAGATACTTCACCAAAGCTCTGTTAACCAAAAAAGAATGCACTTGTAAATCCACAGCTTCTTATCCAAAAATATTAAATCTACGTAACAGTAAAATAATTAACTCACGCCTGGCCTTCTGCCGGAAATAAAGGAATTTCTTTCCTAAGAAAACGAAACAACACGTCTTCAGTCAAATGATACCCAATTTTAGCCAACTCTTCATTACTTGTCAGTTCCAAAACTGCCGTATCAAGCCCAAGTTCCTCCTGTTTCTTCTTTTCCTTATGAATATAGGACTGATCTGTCAACGCCTCCCTTAATAAAGCGTCATCAAACTCTTCACCCAATCTCTTTCCAAATGCAAATAACTCTGCCTTGTAGTTCCTAAAATAATACAACACCAAACAAACAATAATTAATTAATCATTAATAATAATGATTCACATATACATAATTATGAATTACATTCAACCAATATCTTAATATCTTTATAACTTCAAAATCCTCTATTAACAGCTTTACCATTCTGCAAATGTATATCGTGGCTGAGGTTTTGAAAACCGTTCTGGATTTTTAAACATTTCTTTCTTCTTTCGAGCTCTGAGGACATGCAGCATAGGCCTAACGTAATTATGAATTTGACTTTGTGGAACTACCACACTGGCAGCACCTTAAAAAAACAAACATTCCATTTTAATCCTTTCAAATTAACTTAATTGTTTAAACCTACAACAATAATGTTTACATTACCTTTAACCGTCACCGGTATTAAATTACAAGCAGGTCTGATCATCAACGTTCCTCCTCGAGCCCCAAGCGTTTGCTGTAACGGCACCAGCGCTGATAACGCCTTTCTTAAAGTTTGATTCATTATGAAATGAAACCAATGCTAATTGTTCTCTTATCAAAGAAATTTGTCGCACTCTTTCTTTATCAATTAAAAAGCTTTTAATTTACTCTAAATAGAATATAGTTTAAAGGTAAAAAAACATTACTTAAATTAACTCAAATACAACACCATGAAGAACCCGGCATATAAAACATGTTTCTCCAGCTGACACCGGATTCAATAAGAAAGGATATTTGCAGATATACAGATTTCCTCCACAAGAACGATATACACAACAAATGCACATACTTCAACATAAGCAATGAAAATGGAGAGAAGAGATACGCTTGACTATAGAAGACCGGAGTGAATAGTACCAATACCAATGCAAAAGCACATGGCAAATTGTATTTGTACATGTAATTTGTATATAAGTATCTAAATAACATTAAACATTTAAAACTATGAAAATCTTTATATACAAATGGGTCATTTTATCCATTATTCCTTAACTATGATTAACTTATAATTAGTAATGGAGGATGTATGCACATGCACAGGACGCTATCCCATGGGAATGTTTTCCAATAAGGCATGACGATGAAGAAGACCTAGATCTACTTTCTTCACTGGAGAAGTTGTGGTTGATTTATTGGTAAGCTTGCTAAGGTCATCATTGTTTGACTTTACTCCAGTAGTATTAATACTGCCGCTTTCTTCGCTGGTAACGTTATCCTCTTGTGATTCCAAAGATGACGATGATGCTTCGTTGGACTCAAAACGCCAAGTGAGTGATGAGTCATTCATTTCTGATGCAATAATGCTCTTGTTAACTTGATACTTTAGTTTAACCGTTTTAGTATCTTCTATCCAGTGGTGAAAATTTAATGATGGTATGCGTGGGTCTTTGCAGGATAACAGGGGATTTTGGGGTGAGGATGGGAGACGCATGGGCCATTGTTGAATCTGGTCAAAGTTGTGTGTATTATCGCATATAATTCTGGCTAGCGTGGTGCCACGAATCTCTTGTAGTTGTTCTGCAACGATATAAGCTTGTAGGTTAGAATGACAGTTAACCATAAATTGTTAGTGGGGGGTAAATACAGGTAATTTTATTATTTTACCTGGGGTAAAATGATGAAAGTTTACTAGGACCTCATACCAATATCTGTCCCCTTGCTTAAACCGAACAAACTGATCAGCTAATAAGCAAGCTAATGTTGGCCCTACCATACCGGAAGGAATAGGATTTTCGGCAAGCATTCCAGTAAATAAGTCGACGTCTTGGATGTTTCTACGTTTTACAGTAAAGGGTTTGAAAGGAGGTAGTAAGGTAATAATTATATATTCAGTGCACGTAGTGATGAATATCTTGCACAATGTACAGCTTACTTGTATACACCAGTTATCTTTGTGTAGGCATCTGAATACCAAGACTTCTTTATATCTTCAAATGCTTTCACTTCCGGAAAGCCACAAACCTTTCTCCATTCAACGTAAGGTGGAATATCCAAATCTCGTCCTCTTTCTATGATCATTTTTGCCAAGTCCAGCGTCGTATTTGTTGGAAGACGAAGTTTTTGCAACTAAAACAATTTAATCATTAATATTTTAAAGAGTAAAGCTCGTCCTCTTTCTATGATCATTTTTGCCAAGTCCAGCGTCGTATTTGTTGGAAGACGAAGTTTTTGCAACTAAAACAATTTAATCATTAATATTTTAAAGACTATAAAGCATTTGCTTCGAAATCAAATAAAATATTTAAAAGACAGTCAAACTTTTTAGGTTTTTTAATCACCTCAGGTGAAAATTCTATTCCAACTTGATTGGTATTCATTGAAGCCAAACCTCTCACAAGCGCTTCCAAAACTTCTCCATGCTGGAGACGATCTGGTTTCATGATAAGTTTATTAATGTCATACGTGGCTGCATAACGGCTTTTATATTTAATCGAAACCGATTTAAATGTCCCTGGAACCATAGAATACCAAAAGTACCCAACAGCACCAGCAAAAGCCGTAGATACTGAAGGGTTCACATCACGATTGTACATGTGGAAATCTTCTTCATTATCATCTTTTCCTAACGATAGTCCACTCAATTCTAGCATTTCTTTTCCCAAAATTTGAGGGAGGAACTCATTATATGTGACATGCTGAATTTGAGCAATGAGAATCCGACGACTTTCGTGAAATAATTTATCATCATCCCAGTGACGGTTTCGTCGGGAAAGCTTAGAGGCTATTCGGTTGTGCTGTCGCAGTAACAGTGTGGTCAATGCTGTCAAAGGCGCAACCTGGTTTATATCTGTATCTCCTATAAATTTTGAATTTTTAGATTAGTTCCTTCGATTGTTTTTGTCAACTTGAAAGAAAACCTGATGAAATTATTTTTTGGTCACTTATTAGCTTACCAGACATAAGACAATGCTTAATGTTAGCATTTATCGGATAACCGAAAAAACATGAGCCACCCAGTGATTCAGCCCTTGGAAGAAATTCCATATTGTGCAGGGTGTGGCCCTTATGGGATTTAAGTTTACCCTGTTTTTTATCTCTTAATTTATCCGTTACTTCTGGAGATGATCCGTAAATGTTTGAAGCATCAATGTAAGGCGTGGCCAAGTTAAAAGATGAGCGTGTATCTTAAAGCATACAAATTCAAATGAGAAAAGCAGGAAGATGTATTGAGTGTAGGTAGGTAATTTTACTAAGTTTGAATTTATTTACTCACCCATTTCACATGATGGATACAATGCTGGCACATTCGAGGAGCATTGTGACGGGAGAGCCCTTGACCCGTGTGTGTACAACATGCTTGACTTTAGATTGCAGGTTAAGGAATCATCAGATGATGCGTTACTAGCGTCATTTGGTGTAAGAATCAGATTTTTATGGTGGTCAGCATGGTCGGGACAGCAGTTAACTATATTTATGTATTATCGCCAAATTAAGTAACTTGATCTCAGGGATATTTTTCTTGGGTTAAAAGTTTATTGAATATACGTTATAACCTGGAGAATTGGCAATTTTTACGGTATCATGAAGAACAAACATCCCCCATAAAGGCAATATTGCAGAGGCTGATAAGTCAACACGAGGAGTTCCTCTGTGGACTTTCTCGCTAACAGTCTCTGGCGTTGGCACTTGTGATGAGTTTAACATTGGATCGCCTGGATAAGTTTGATGAGCTTAAGTTTGTATAAAATTGCATAGCCTTGATTAAAATATGTAGTTATAAATTGGCTAATTGGGATAAAATAAGACAGTTAAATTGCAGTCTGCACGATAAAAGTAAATTGCAGACCTGCTAAGTCTCGGCTTCCCTTAAAGCCTATAGATGGGTTAATAATTCTTCTAAATTGCGAATAATGAGATCCCCAAGTTTTATAAATCAAATTATTGCAATTTCCATCAATTGAACGGTACCATTCTGTCTCATTGCAGTGAACTTCAGGCAGTTCGGGGTTACATAAGCTATCATTTAGGACGCCATCGATGGATGTGTTGGTTTTGGATATATTTAGTCTTTAAAATAGATAAGAAAGAAAATGTTTACAATAAACAAAATCCGCAATGTAGGAAAAAGTTTTGTAATTTTTAAATTGTTTTAGACTGAAAGATATGTGAAGAAATATAACCTTTCATGGTTTTATTAATTTCCTACCTTTCTCTCATTTCTGCCACTGCAACAGCACTAGCCAGACCTTTCCAAGAAAGTTTTTCGAGCGTTGTGCTGAAGTGAAAGATGCACGTTGGCGCGTTCACGTCAAATCATTTATATAAGATTAAAAATTATTGTAGTTTCAAGAAAGATCATGCAAAACAATTTTTTCACCTGTTGGCATTCAGCTTTCCGTGCAAAATATCATCTGCCACTTTGAAGCTCATTTTTACAACCAACTCATCCACTGGTTGTCCATTGATACTGGGATGCTGATGATCAGACTTAGTATTCCCGGAAGTAGAATTGTCATGATTTTCTGGTTGCGTTTCGTTCCGGGGTGGCTCTGTATGTTCCTCACTTTCCTTTTCCTCACTGTCCTTACCTTCCAGAATTTTGTCCAAATCCAACAAGCCATGCACTTTGGTGTCATAAGACAAGTTTAACTTTCTTGATTCAATATCTTCCAAAGTTATTAAAACAATAAAATAATTAACTTTTTAAATTCACCAGCATTTTGTGGTATAATGCATTCCATTTAATTACCATATAATGGCCACTGTAGGGTCCGTAAAACATTGAGATTGTAGTCATTCTCTATATTTTGAAGACTTTGTAGCTGATGATGGTAGTAGAGGTGTACCCTTTTCACGGTTGCCAACAGGAAAAATATCAGCCCACATGCGAGTAAAACTCTACAGAAGATTATAAAAATTAAAAAAGGATGCACCTATATGCTTGAAAATAACAAAATTAGAACAGCCACCCTTACAAAACTCCGCATAAAAGCAGGCCATGAGGTTTTCTAAAATAATTGAGTCGGGATAAAAAGGGAAGACGACGTGAACAACTGAAATCAGACTGCAAATCACTGTTGCTATTTCCATGACCAACATTGTGCCTAGGTGTTGAGCGATTCCTGCTTCCCCCTAAGTCGAAATCATCATTTTCTAATGAAAGTTCCGTATTATCTCGCAAAGCCAGCCTTACATCAGACAACGAAAATTGACAAGACTCATCCATAAACTCTGATGGCAGTTCTTCAGACATGGATGTTGTAGTTGAGTTGTAAATTTGAAAGCGAGCCTCATCATCATTGCGTCTGGAAATCACTGCAGGTTTTAGAGGATGATAAGATGATGGTCTTTTACCTTTCAGACCAAGCCTGGTTTCATTTTCTTGTATATCCTCAGCATCATCAATTTCTGGAGCACTTTCCCCATTCAAAGATTCTTCTTCAACATTTGGAAGTGTGGTTGTTTTAATTCTTTTTAAGCTTTTAAGCTCGATTGGAGGATGTCGTTGATGATGATACCTTTGACGATTTTCCTGGTGACCACTACTATTTCTCGTACTGTGCGAACGATTTGGAGATTCAACAGAGCCAAGCCTTTGGAATCCTGGTGCTGATCTTCTTCCGCGTCCAGTGGTTGTTGCAGTGTTGATGATGCTATGGAGTATATCTTTAGGTTTCATGATGCTAAGTACGTCGAGTAGATCACGTAAATCGCATATAGAGTATCACAATTCACAAATGTGACTTTTGAAAACTAAAAGTTTTGGGTATTTTGATTTTTGCTAATTAAAAGAATCAAAGTATTGCTAACGATAACGAAACAAAAAGTAATTTTATTTACATTCCAATGAAAGAACTTATAAGATAGGAAAACGGCAATAAATGCAAATAAATGGTGAAAATAGTATGGGCTGTTAATTTTATTGTAGAAGGTGAAGACCTATCTGTGGCCGTCTTTCTAAACAAGGTTGCCACAATTTTATCTGGCAAGTAAGCTTTATTGCTCATTGTCATTTCTAACGACAAAATATGCTTTTTATATTTCAGAATCTCGAGTTTTCTTTTCTTTTCATTTTAACTTCCAATGTATAAGTGCATTTTGTAATAAGAGTATTTAAAATATCACATGGTGGAATTTACAAATTTGCAACTACCATTATCGTATATAAAATCGTATATCTAGTTTGTTGTGTGTCATTTTATGGATCGTACGTGACCACGGTTGTAATGCCACGTATCTGCATTAAACAATAGATACGCTGTTAATGTTCCAAAAACGAGTTGATGGTGAGAAAAGTAAAAAATGTAGGTGTACTTGTAAAATATATTATGCTAACTGTATGACATGAGTGCATATGCATTAGACTAGTTGTGTAGTAATGTATCACCTATCACCTCAGCCTTTATAAGGTACATAAGAAGTTGCAGGACTATTCATCGTTTTCCTGGACTTATATCAACCGACATATAAGAATTCATAAGAATTCCTTACGTTTCAATCAACTTGCGGAAAACGAAAATATATTCACCATTTACTGTCAATTTTAGAGGGGACATATAATTCGAATTTATCAATGAATGCACAATAATTTTAATGACGTTTCTGGCTGGTGTAAAAGATAGGAACATTAAAATAAATTGACAAAATGTAATTATGCACTCCAATAAATGTTAGTTCAGAGTTCAGACGTTAACAACGCTGTTGATTTATTCACCCCTCGATTCCACATCTACAACTTTATAATTACAATGCAAATGTACTACCTAAATGTACACTCCATGTATAACGATAAATGAGCTGGCGGTTCAAAGTTGCAGAAAAAGAAGTCATAAAGCTCACGATTCTGATAACAATCATATTAAATTGCCGTAATTTGAATGCAACCGATTCTCAAAGCTTATTAAATATTCTTCAATAGACAATGAAAGACCTGATAGAAATAAAATGATGGCTTTGTAAAAATCATACTTTTATGCATACGTATTATGTATTTGTTTGATAAGTTTCCATTGTATAAGAAAAAATATGTGATAGTTGCAAGTAGTATGAGTACAAAGATCAAAGTCTTTTCTCTAGTGTATGTATATGAAGTTACGAAGATGACAGTTAGATTTTAGGAAAAATATGAAAATGCAAAGATTAAGATTAGTTAACTTCAGATTTGTACGTAGTAATCCCATTGCAACTAGGATTTTTTTAAATTACAAAATATACTCTCCGAGAATCAACGAATTTGAAATTCCAATTGACGTCTTTAGGAAGGAAAGGAAATCATACTTTGCTTACGTTGTAAGTAAGATAACATACTGCTATATATGTATGCAATGTATTTTTCGTACGCAAAACCTTTATGAGGTTTAGATGCAGCAATAAAAATACATAAGCAATAAGTTTTTGTAATACAGTAATATACATAATTTGATAAGATAAAGTTTATATTTGAATACTTGCAAAATTGAAGGAAAGGCTGTCGTCCACAGTCTAACGTCATATATTTTCAACGTCAACAGTTAAAAAACTGTCATCCTAGTCTAAAACTGAAATTTACTTATATTATGGAATAAGTGACAAAGTGGAAGTGGAGTTGAATGAAAAGCGTGGGAATTTGTCGCTACCTATTAGATTAGAAGTAACGTCAACGAGTAGGTACCAAAAAATGCTTGTCTATTTTATTAGAATATTTTTGCATAATTCTGCTGAAAAGTTAAGGTTGATGAAATCTTTGTTCTAGATCACATTTATAAAAACCTCTTTGTCCATCGCAGTACTCTTAATTAAAGTTTATTAAAGCATACCGGTTCATTGCAAACAAATGAGTTTATATAACAATAGCGTGTAGTTCTTTTGATTAACCTTGCGTCATTCATGATAAAATACGTGTTTGCGTAGTTGTATAACTAAGTTGATTTGATAGAGTAGAAATGAAATGGCATTGATTAAAACCTGTCTGCAGCTGTCTGTTTATTACATACAGGTATGCAGAATTACTCATGCTCATCTTAAAAGATATCAAGCGAAACATTCGTATAAGATTTTCCTACAAAACTATCTTTTCTTGCTTCCGCTATATCCTACAGAAAACACTCCACAATTCAGAAACGCCGAAAGTAATTTCGCACTTAATTACACATACACATGCATGATACATTTAATCGTTATGTTTGTGCTTTTTTTGTTTTGTTTTTCAAATTTGCAGGAAAAATTATGCATTCAAGGTCCGTTACTGGTAAACAAGCTTGACCATGAGTATCAAGTCGGCTAATCTTGCATGCATGTTACGAAACAATGAGGTTATGAAAATAAAAGATAAAGTATTATGTAGACATGCTCATTTTTTATACGTCATAGATCCTTTTTCGAAGAAGAAGAAGTTGATTTCTAGAAAATTTTCCTACGTCATTATTGCTTACTACTGCTCATCATGCAGGTCAACAGATTACATACAACCAAAGGAATATAAAAGCATTGTCTTTGTAACAAACTCATCAGTCTCAGAAACGAGTCCGACCCAACAGTTTACTTGAAAACTAAATTGCAGATATTCTTTGTTTAGTCAAGTTCAGTATTATCTGAAGCCAAAAACCTTTGTTACTTCATAAAGATTTACCCACCATGAAACAGTTTACACTTGTTTTGGTTTCTGCCTGCGTTATTGCAGCAGTTACAGCTTATCCAAGATCAGCGTTCGATCAACTTGAAGGTAATAAGGTGTTCGCATAAAAGACATTTAATTTTTTTGATTTAATTTTACTTATTTGAAATGTCTAATATATTGTCTTTTATTGTGTTAGATGACCAACAGTATTACAACCCAGTTCCTCTTTCTGTGAACTACGTGCCTTTACATCGTGCCCGAAGGTCACCCCAACATGGATTTGGACATCATGGTGTTCGCCGTGGAGGACCTTTTACTGGATCTCCAAGGGGTGGGTTCGGTCCTCATCAGTATAACGGAGGCTATCATGGGCCAGCTGGCAATCACCAGGATCACCCGCAGATCAATAGCAACCGACGACATTTGCATGGCTGAATTTTAAGATGGACATACATGCGCCTGTCAATTGTGATATTTATTGTCGTACAAACCATTTTTTATTTATACTGGTATTTATATATATTTATGCAAATTCTAAACTACAAATAACATGTTATTGTTTAACAAACAAACTAGATAAAACGTCAAACCGTCATTTTTTATGCAAATCAAACGTAATTTTTTTCATAGTTAGGATTTGATGGCTATATTGAGCATATTATACGTTCATATCATTATCATTCCATCCTGGACGGTGGCGCCTGGTGCTTCAAATGCCATGAGCGTTTATGATAATTACTCCAAACCCCAACATAGAATATGACTCCCAGCCGTTCTGGATAGCAAATAATAAAATTCTTTTCCAGCAACGACGAATGCTTAGTAACGAACTCTGGAGGGCGATAAATACAAATGTATGAATTCTTTTGGGCACCTTACATCTTCTGGACTTTTTACCCTTTTGGAATCAACTAAAAAAATTTCGTCAAGATTCAAATCAAAATTTTAGTGAAATAATTTAATCCCATACCTACTTGCAAACTCAGAAACTATACAAGCGAACACGTTATTAGCAGTAAAATGTTGAGAAGTAAAATTCCTATTTTGGCAGCGAATAAAAATGAATCGCCAAAGCCATCACCTCGTCACAATAAAAAGGTACAAATGGATTTAAACGTGGTGAAAGAAGATCACAGAATTAATGATGGCAATGGGAGAGAAGTGGGAAGTCCCACAAAAAAATCAGTTACATTCAGCAACAAAGCTACTAATGCAGGTCAAACGAGCATTGAAGCACATGTCTCAGTAAATGTCTCACAACCTCTAGGAGGCAATGTTTCCAGTTCCAGTGCAAATCTAAAAGTCAAACAAGAAGAGGATGAGCTCGCAATACACAAAGAGCTGGTGGAGGGGGACCACCTTGGTATTAGAAATCGCCGAGCAATTCCAGTCCCTGCAAGACAACCAAGCATTAACAATAACTTTAAAACATCCACAAGCACATCGGTTATGCGGCTGGCCGACGCTCGACGCAATGAACGCTGTCCAATAAATTCCCTTGAAGTAATCAGTTTCTATTCATTTCCAGTAAATATTCTCACATAGCCCCAAAATATTTCGAACCTTTCAACATTGCTTTTTCTTGTGAATTTTAGGACAAACCTCTGAACATAATATTCTCTTATTTAAACCACACCGACCTCATCCTATGCCGTATGGTTCAGCAACGCTGGAATACGCTGATAACAAGCTTACGCCAGTTTTTGGAGAAAACTGTCTTTGTTGTGAATATTGTGAAGTCGTACAACGTAGCAATTGCTACAGTATATCATACCGATTTAACATCATACGCTCACCTCCCATTCCAGCATGCTCGCTTTCAATTCATTGACCACCAGTTTTTAAAGGATCCTGCAAGATTCATCTTTCGAAACAGTGATAATGAAAAGTACTTTCCACAATTTACTTTCCTTCAGCATTTGAAAACCCTGGAGTTTCGAAGTTGCTTCCTGTGCTGGCAAACAATTAAAAGGATGCTGGTGAAAGCTGTAGGAACAGAGTCGCTGATAATTACCAACTGTCACATTTCTGACACTGTGTATAAGACAACGTCATCGGATTTTGATGACGAGTTTGATGAGTTCAATGCTGGGAACGCTATTTTTGGATTGAGGCAAGTCGAAGTGTTTGAATCGCGCTGCTTGGCTAACATCACAACAATTCTAAAGAAGTTTTCCGGATATGCCAACCAGAATTTGACTAGTGTGAAGATAACATATTACCCTCCTGCAAATCGTGATATTACTGATGATGACTCAAAACCAGACTGCATTGACTTTTGCCGAGAACTTAAAGCAATAATTTCATTAAGTGCTAATACTCTTCAAGAGCTTCATCTTGACATTCAACATGAAGATTCTCTAAACTTGATTGCAAACCATGTTTGTAAAGAATTAGAAGCTTTGGGATCAAGGATGGATTTGAAAACATTTGTTCTTTCTCCGAGCTTGAACTGTTGGGTCAGCAGGCCAGAATTAATTCCAAATTCGAATATAGCCATAACTCGGGCTGGCTTACAAAATCAAAAATGCAATATGAATGGCATTGCGGAAGGCGTGAAAGCTGCGGCTACATCCTTGGCACGCTTTCTGGAATCCCAGGAGAATCTTGAGGTTTTGGCCGTACCATGTTTTGAATATCCGGATGCTTATAGCCCCTGTTACAAATCTGTTTTGGAAAGAATTCCAGCAAAGGCTACTTTAAAACGTTTGGCTGTTCCAAGTGCTGGATATCTGCCTGGGAAATTAATGCACACATTTGCAAACCTAAACAGTCTCAAGGTTGGTGGATCTTGTTGTCAGGATTTTACTTCAGGATGGGACATCTTCCAGTATTATTCCAATGAACACGTTGTATTTGATACTCCACGGGAGTCAGATCAAAATTTGCCAGTGATTATAAGTGACTTTGAGGTTATAAGACACCAACCAAAATCGATTCAACAATTGGGTCAGGAAGTTGCAGAGGAACTGGAGATGCTGAAGAGAATGAAAGAGCTTTGTATTACCACAAGCATAACCCCAGACAAATTTAAGATACTTGTAAAAAGTCTAAGTAACTTGACTTCATTGGATATAAGTTCCGGTGCAGATTTGCCAGTCATTAACGATGCTGATATTCAAGCTTGTATAAAGTATCTAAAAATGTTGAAAAGTCTGCTGATTGGCTGCTGCGATAATATTACGGATTTTGGGATCACGGGCATTCCTCAAAAGTATTGTCAAGTCATGTTTAAAAATCAAAAGTACGGTATAGAAGGTGTTAGGAGGGATATATGGGATTCAAAAGAGGTTCACGGTCGACCTCTGTCAGATTTAAAAGGTAAGTTCAGCTTAATTATGTATGTTAGATGTGTCATTCTCTTATATAAAATCAAGTCATACCAAATTGTATTTTAAGGTTTGAGGAAATTAATCTTGATGGGAAGCAGGAATACTTTCACAGATATTGGAATTGCGTATGGGCTCGTGTTTAAAGAACTTAAACACTGCCACTTACCCTACTCCGAATGTGTATGAAATGCACAACTGTTTGAAAATGTATTATCTTTTTAGAAAGTTTGGTAAAGAGTATCCATGAAATTCCTATTCAGATAACATCGTGGGGCATTGAGAGATTTGGGAAAATGAACCCTAGCTTGGAATCTTTTGGCTTATGTGGTGTAAGCCAATTAACTAAAGATGCATTTTTGGGACTCCGGCGCAGCCATGCTCGCATTAAGAAAGGGGATGCATCCCGATCAGGATACTTTGTAAGGAAATTTAATTTTAGAGCTAGTTTCTTTAATTTTTTACATTCTGTTTTATCATCTTACATCTTTTTTGCATGGAATGAATGTCTTATGAAATATAGATGGAACAGAGATCTCCGATAGCAGAAGACTTCTCTTTAGTCCTTCCCTCTCCAGAAAATTTTAAGGAAATAATGTCTAGTCTTTTCAGCAGGCTTCACCCAATATTTTCTCTATTTTCACCGACCCAAGGTGTAGATGTAGAAGCTACTTAGCATAAAGAATTCAGGATTACTGTTTCAAACCATTAAATCTTCAGAGGACATTTTAATTTGCATATCCGTTACGGCAGCTGTATATGAACTAAGAAATTGAATACAACCATTTCCAATGTGGGGTTATGCATAATTTGGAAAACTAAAGAAAACTTTTAATATCACCATATTCAATATTGGTGGTTTGTGAATAATTTAGAATGATAATAATATTTTCTTAAAGTTTAAAGTGCAAATACAAACTTGCTACAGGATTAAATCGAGTTTACTTATTCTACAAATTATGTTAGTAAAGATATAAACATTTTTAATTTTAGAGGTTTATTTTTATGATACTTAAATTGGCTTGTAATCTAGTTTAGATTCCAACTTCTTGTTGTCAGAGACTTTTCTGGCAGCCTTCATAAAATCTTCTTGGACAACGTAGTCTCTTTCAGCTCGGATTGCAAATAGGCCTGCTTCTGTGCAAATATTTCTCAAATCAGCGCCATTGAAACCATCAGAAAGCTTGACCACGGCTTCATAATCTAGGAAAAGAAACATTTAAGAACCATTAACATAAGAACTGGTTAACACATAATAATATATTTTTTATTATTAAATACATTAACGCCTGCTCTGATTTTGTGTAAATTACCGATTTCTCCATGCTTAGCAATAGGTCCGGCATGAATCTTCAAGATTTCCAATCTAGCTTGTTCATTTGGAAGGGCTATCTCAATCTTTCTGTCAAGTCTTCCAGGACGAAGGAGAGCAGGGTCTAATGTGTCTGGACGATTTGTAGCCATTATCATTTTTACCTAATAAATAAAAATAGTGACATGATTTAAACAGTAGGGACATTATACAAAGATTAGGAAAAATTATGGCTTTATTCTCGAATTTAAAAAAGATTTAAAAGATTGAACAGACATTTTTATTGACATGAATGTACTGAGCCTCGATTGTAAATAGGTATGTTCAAGTATGTTTACGCACCTGGGGGACCATAAAGCAGACAACCTTTGGGAGGTGTTATTCCAACGCGTTGAAATAATTCCGGGTTCATTAAAGGCAATTCAATAACCTAAATCAATTAAAATGTCATTAAAGGATACTCACCAATTTTCTCACTAAAATCAATAATAAAACTACATGCAATGATATAAAGTATTAACACACTTCTCTCAGCTCTCGAATCTGTTCAGACAGTCCTCCAATAGCTGAATACGAAACATTTCCTGGATCTTCATGACTCATGTTGTAAACCAAAGGATCCACTTCTCGTGGTAGATATCTCATGATTGTCAATGTTGTCATGTCTAGAGCAACACGTGTTCCACTTTTCAACTTTGTCTTATCAAGTTGACGCCGACAGCCAACAACGTAGCGGGGACCGTTTGTAGCTTTCACAATAAACTTATCCTCAGTTAGCTGCTTCAAAACTTCTCCCACAATCTGAAATTCACAAAAACCATTATAAACAAAATCCAAATTGCAAACTAACAGGTTCTTACTCCCTCCCTACTTTAGAAAATCACCAAAGCACAAAAACGAATAGCATACCTGTCCAACGCTCTGCAAAGCTTTCAAATCGTTCTCGGACTTGTCATACTGCTTCGTTAATTCTTTAAGTTGATCCCTCACTACAAGCATTGAAACAATCACAGCATTTAAATTTTTACTCTACCATTGGTATTTCACGCATGATGGATGATACAAAATAAGACTAAATTCCTACTTCTTGATAATATATAACTTACTATCTTTCAGTTTAACTTCAATATCCC
>JAHZNG010004147.1:0-13376 GCA_027744375.1 Orchesellides sinensis | reverse complement strand
TAGTAAACAAGAAAAGTTTTTACTGATTTTCACAGGTTTTACGCTCCCAACAATTCTGCATGTCATCAAAGCGTACTCAGCATTGGCCAGCTGAGTTTTATATACATATAAAGTCTTGATTTGTGAATTGCGGCTTCATGTATATGGTTTATAAAAAATGCCACATATTTATACAAATCCTGAAGTCCTACGCTAAACAGAGTAGTATGTTCTGTGCATCGATTGTGCAAGGAGTAAAAGCATCGAAACAAAAGTTGAAAATAAGGAAAATGAGGAATGGCTGAGAATTACATTTATCTTCACATATTCATGTGAAAACAAAGAGTAACTGTGCTGCTGCAGTCTAGTCCTCATCCGGCCTTATCCATGTTAAACGATTCGGAACCATTTCCTCTTAGCTTAAAGCAGGGTTTAGAGAGATGAAATGATGAAGCGTTTGTCAACCGTCGCCCTGCCAAGGACAATATTCCACCTCAAGGATACACAAGACGTTAGCATCAGACTTGGACGAGGACGATAGATACCGTATTTTACTTAAGGGGTACATTTCAGGTAGCTTAATGGAAGCGTATAAAATCAGTTTTTGTTAGACCGCAGGTTTTATTCCCAATTTCACCAGGATATAAGTAGACGTCGAATGGTTACTCGTAAAATGTGCAGACATACGTTTTATATTAAACTTTTACGAGGCAATAAACAAATGATTTTGTTGCCCGTAAATCCATATTACTAATTGAACCTGTGTGGTCAAAACTATTTGTTTAGTGAAGAGGTGCTCATCTTTGAAACTTAAGAGTCTAAAAATCCGTACACAAGTGTAGATACACTACGGGTTAGTAACTTGCAGTTTGATGATAGATGCTAATACAAACTTTATGCAGTTCCATCCCGCATCCAATCTAATGCTACACGAATATGTGTGGTAATAAAACAACAACACGTTTTCCATTTGTTTTGTTTAATCAGGATTACAGAATCCCGATTATATACAAAATACATTCCTTGCTTACTTCCATTAATGCATTACGATTGCAAACTACTTCATAGTTGTCATTCAATTTGCTTGCATTGCACAAAATAAAACTAATCATTATCTGTGAGTGTGACAAGTACCCGTTGAAGATACCGAGAGTACAACACATAATATAATAAAACTCATCAACCTGGCTTTCTGCAGAAAAGAATTCTCGAGAGAACTTTAACATGTTTTCTTACCTCTCCACCGGTCAGACGAGATCATTGCCCTCCTACTTGTCCATGTATTCTTCTTTTCTTAAAATGTAGCTTGATGACAAAATTATTTAGGTATATACAAAAAGCTCTAAACAAGCAAAACCTGATCTTGTTCCCTTTGACAATGTAAATTTGCATTCTTCCGGGTGTGTATAATATTCACGTAGTGTATGCTTGTGCCTATGTTTAGTAAGCTCAATAGCCTTCGTCTTTAGAATCAAATTCACATCAAGGCAATCATTTTCGGTCCAGCAATAGGCCGAAGAGGATTAACAATTTTGCATATATCCAACCTGCACGCGTTGTTTTAAGTTGGCCATCATGGGGAAACTTGATTATAGAGTTTCGTTGTTTATTGGTAAAAGCATACATTAATCCTTAAAACATATACATTTTGAATATTCCGTTGTGAAATAAGTGAGCAAAGTGTTTGCTGGAAAAATATTAGCATTGAAATTAATTAATTATTTTTCAGTGCTTCTCGCTACCGCAATATCTCATGCGGAAAAAGAGGCCACGAGCACAACTGCGGAGCCAGATTACGACAATGCATCTTTTTTCATCGATTCTGTTCATTCTGTTGCGAGTGAAGTAGCAAAGGTAAGAAACGTTGGAATATTTGGTACAGACATAGCAAAAAGTAGATATAATATTGATTGTATTTTTAATTTGAAACTTCCAAAAAAGATCCACGTTAATTTGTGTATTTATATTGTTAAACAACATTTTTCATCCTTGCTTATAATCAATCCTCTTTTCACTTTTTTTGCAGAACACCGTGGTGAACGATGACAAAGTTGTATGGTCTCCATTCAGTGTGGTCAACGTCCTTTCAGCTCACAACTTGACGGAGAACTCGACGGTTCTGCAAAATGGATTCAATTCAGCAACTGAGTATTTGGTAAGTTTTGTGTGGACTCTCTCTCTCTCTCTCTGAGAATGAGTTTAGGCTGTTAGCAAGTAATGAATACTTACGATACGCAAAAGTACCCAAAAACAATCAAACCATGTAAGCTAGCATGTATACAAGTGATTTAAAGCATTAAATCAATGTCACAACGCTGTTTTAGCCATCCCTACTAATCTAATCCATTCAAGCTGTTTAGCTGATTTGCTAAAAGGTTTTAGTGAAACAGTTGGATGGATTGAAGAATGGTGCTCTTGCATAATATGATTACACAAATAAAGAGTAGAGAATATATTTTGCTTGACTACATGTAAGACGCATTTTCATATTACATGTATGTATATATAGCAATAACCCGTTTCTGAAAAGGAGATGTTTTATACTTAACATTCTAATACCTTCCTCTTATTCTCAGTTTCTCGGAAAATATTCTATATTCTGTTATACTAGCAGAGAATTTGTATTTATTTTTCATTCTTCTCTTTTCAGCAAAAGGAGCAGTCTAGTGGATTAAATATCACAAGGATCCAGTTTGGCTACACAAAAGACAATGAGTTGGTGAACGAAACTGATAAGAACTTCCCCATGTACCGCTATCCTGAGTATGACGGGAATTTGACTGACGTTATCGAAAGCAAGTTCTCAGAACTCACTACCGGTGTAATTCCGAACAGAACTGAAGAGCAAGCTGGTCATACATCTGAAGGTAGACATTAAACTGTAACAAAGCCAGCCATACATACTATATGAGATTATCCGTTTTTAAGCTTACATGTATGCATTACCTATATGACAACATACTCATCAACTGAAAATGGCAGGAGGTATGAGTGCGAAGCTGGCAGGATGCAATAATTCAATAATATGTTTTCTTGAAACCTTTTGAGGATTAATAGAGATGTAAGAATATGGTAGGAATTCACTTTGGTGGAATAACAAAAAAGGTCGGGGATTAGTATTAAAAGAAAAGGGATTAATGATCGACCTTTTAACTGATCGAGTTTTGCAACACTACCTACTCATCAACTGAAAATGGCAGGAGGTATGAGAACGAAGCTGGCAGGATGCAATAATTCAATAATATGTTTTCTTGAAATCTTTTGAGGATTAATAGAGATGTAAGAATATGGTAGGAATTCACTTGCTGGATATATGATTGTCACATTCCATAATTGAATTGTTCGTGAAATGAATTCATGCTATATGTAGCCTGGCCTTTTATGAACAATATTTGTTGATTTTGTTTTATTAAATGTTATCTAACATTATTATTATTAACTAAATGTACTGTATATGAAACAATAATTTTGCTCCATCCAGCAAAATTAATTTAGCGGAGAAAACTTCACTTGTTTCCACCTAAATTCCAGATCGGTTGGAGATCCCTCGTGAAAATGTCTCTGCAATTTATGTCACTGCACTTGGGCTAAGAGCGTCATGGGAGACCCCATTCCATCCAAGGTATGCCCGTAAGACGAGGTTCTTCCTGAATTCTACTCACACCACCAAAGTAAAGTACTACAACAACATTGGCTTTTATAAGTATGCCCGCTTCCCAGAGTTGGAGAACTCCACCGGTGTGGCCATTCCGTTAAAAGATGTAAGTAAAAGTAATCCGAAATAGAAAAACTCACCATTTCAGTAGTGGTACATTATAATAGTATTATTTCATTGGGAGAGACAGATCACAAAAAGTTGTTTATTGTGTTACACAAAAACACAATCGGCAAAATGGATTTACTCTGTTAAGCTCCTTGCAATTTTATATTGAGAAAAGTAGGTTCTCATGTCATCAGTCACAAAAGGTGTACGATATGATGCGTGTTACATTATGAGTACATGCCCTCCTAACTAAAAAACTTGATTGTCTGTCCCAAAAGTCATCGAAGATTTAATGCATAAAGTACCTCCCTTTCTCATTCGTTTATTACAGACTCACAAACTATACATGATTGTTTTGAGACCTTCAACTCCAGAAGGGATTATGAACCTGAGCTTGATACTTGATCAGACTAAGAACTTGAGTGACGTACTATGGGCACGCTTCCGTACAAGGAGAGTACAGTTGAGTTTGCCAAAACTCAACATTGATAGCCAGGTATGCATAAAATATAATAATATTTCCAGCAACAAAGTACATGTAAAACGTAATACAAGAAGGGTCTGCCTAAAGCTTTACACTTTAATGAAAATATGAGATACATAAGGCAGCTACAATTTTCGAACGTGCTTCCATTATCAGAACACTGTTGGGAAATATGCTAGAAAGCATAACTCGTTTACATGACTGAACACACGGATTCTGATATGCTTTTTAATATTCTGTCTCCTCTAAAACGTACATGCAGATTCCATTTATATACAATACTCCTGACAACAAAAATGTCACCTTGATGCAACTTGGCTCTCTTACGTTGACTTACACTGGAATCACAAACAACTTTACTCCTGATCCAAGCCAGCGTCAAATTTTAAAGTTTACTCGTCTCCGAAGGAGGAAGGAAGATAAGAAATTCTTTGCGAACAGTCCTTTCGTGTTTGTCATCTACGATAGCTTTGCTGGAATTCTCAACTATGGAGTCGTTCTAAAGTATGCGATTCAAAATAGAAATGAGACTGTAACTTTCATTCTGAATTTCTCGATTTCATACGCAAAATAATTAAAATTCCATTTTTTGCCTCTTTGCAGCCCCACTGATCATGTTGCAAACAGTCTTAAATTCAAGCCACCACCAGTCATACTCAGCCCTAACGGAAAGCTGCTTAGTGATGTCATCACCGACTTCACAGAAAAATTCTTCCAAGTGCAACGACGGGCTGTGAATCACCAAGAAAACTTTGGCGTTGCAGGTGGAAACCTGCTGAGAAGTCTCGCAACTTTTTACAGTAAGTGCAGAAACGATACAGAGAAACTGATGAATCTCAACTTGCCAATGGGATTCCAAGAGGCTTTCCAAGAGTTGTACAATTACTCGAGCACTTCAGCTATCCAAGATGAAGCTTTGCAAATCAAAGATACGAATGCTTTTGGGCAATGCAAGGAGTCGCAAGGGATAGCCATGGAGCCTTTTGTGGTTAAAAATACTCAAGAAGAGTATATTAACAACACGTACAGAATGAGGGTTTCTGTTCCGGTTGCAAAAAGATTAGAAAAAAGATTCTACCTTAATGAGCTTGACTTCATTAATTCAAGCTTTGTGGAGTACTCCGGAAGGGTTAAGTATGTCAGTCATGCACTATGGGATGCCAAGATCATCAAAGTGCCTACGGTAAGGATTTATATGTATTGCTGGCCAAGGCTAACATGATGTACCGTATATTTATTTCAAGTGTACCTTCCCTTAACGGAATTCTATGTAATTTTTTAGATTACTCCACAACATTTTCTTTACTTCCTTGTACCAAACGAAAGAAGTGGAGTGCATGTAATTGAAGAAGGATTGGAGAATTTCCCGCTATCCAAACTACTTTGCCAAATGCGTGTCACAAATCTTCGTGTTCGGATCCCATCCTTCCTTATCAGATCTCAAAACCCACAAATAAACCTCACTGACGTTTTAGGCCCATACAACAGTACCGGAAGCTTTGAAACCCCAAGATTGCTACAAGATGTCTCTTTGGAAGTTGGAGACGTTGATTTGGAAGGAGATGTTCACGAGAATTTCTTTAGGAGCGAGGACGACGAGGATGAGGATGATGAAGATGAAGACGACGATTTGGAAGAGGGTCGTTCAGACATTGAAGATTCACGGGAGCCTAGAAAGAAGGGATTCCGTAGGAAGTACAGAAAAGTTAATCTTGACAAGCCATTCATTGTGTACGTTGAGGATAGCAGTGTTGGAACTGTATTTATGGGCCGCGTTAACGTAGCAAATGAAGTGAAGGCTGAGGTGCCACCTACCAATGAAAATCCTGGTTCTCCAGAGGAGGAAGAAGCTACTACGGTCGCAACTAGTTCGGAGACGCTACCACCGAAATGATCCATGAAAACTATACTTTAGCTTGTAATACAATTTTTTTACGATTATATTTATTGTTTCAGACAAGATGTAAGCAAATATTTGCAGTACGCGAAACTAGACAAAATGTGAAATTGCTGAGCAAGATACATTTCACCAAAAGAGATTGTGAAAAGGGGTAGAGATTAAAGAAACAACATAAAATGACATAGCATGCATTTTGGAAACAGTTCGTGTTATGAATCTGCCTGGGAGGCATTACTGAGATTCATATAGAAATGTGATCTCTAAAGCAGCGCTGCATATATAGGATCCCCGACTTGGATCACACTTCCCTCTCCCTCAAAAATTCCAAAATGGGCGCCCATAATGGCTGACTTTGTCACAAGTTTTGTTGTTTTGGAGTCTCCCACAGGTCGTTTTAGTCTAAATTGCCATATTCATATTCTTTACACATACATTCATCCTCATTTTAATTAGACTAAAATGTGAAGATTCGTCATCATTATAATGATAACGTACCTGTATAAGGTTTTAAGTGGTTCACCATCCGTACGGAAGGTCCCTGTTTCTGGATCAATTGTTGTCAACGTACACCTATATTGTTGAAGTAATCAAAACTATATAAGTATATGCTTTTAATAACGCTTCTAAATTCATGTAAATACACCATCAACAGCCATAACGTTTTATACCTTTGACATGGAACCGAAGACTTCAGCACTGGTCCATGCTCTCCTATTTTTATATATCCCCAAAAATCCTCAGAGAAAGGCTCAGGAATTCCATCAACAATAATTGATGGCCTGAAGTTCTTATGTGTAACAGGCATAGCCATTTCTGCATTAACGGCAGCCAGAGACTCGTCAGTCATCAGCATGTAAGATGTTTCATCATGGAACGTGCCCTAATCATTAAACCATTTATGTTAAATACTCCTCATAAAAATATAGGTATCATGTAAAATATTGCTACTGTCTCCCTTTAAATTACCGTGTGATTTTCTCGGTACGTGTGGAACCGGCTATTTCGACTAACAGAACCCCGTTGAGGTTCATCAAGAACATGATAAGCAAGTCTAAGGCCAGGAGTGTCCGTCAAAGTGGATAGCCATGCTGCTACTTTATCTCCACAGTCTACGGCTTTTAGTTTTTCTCCAAAAATTCTGTTAATAATAATATCGTTAATAACTATGAGTTAAATTAGCATTACGTGAAAATTTTATAAATTGTAAATCAGACCCCTTCTTACTTCACAGTTCTTTCGGATGACGGATCTGAGCTCTCAGGAATGTCAATTGTAATGTCCAGGGAAGAGTCTTTGGAATAGGAAAGGTTCAGTTTATTCCCCTCTATCTTCACTGCCACAAAAACAAGCAATGGTATTTGCTTTTGAGATAAACATCCTCCTTCAGAATTTATGATTGCAAAAATCCTATCTCGAACTAAGGGATTATCCACTCCTAGAAAACCAAAAATCCCCATTTTTACAATGCTATATTTAATTTTATAAATAAATAATCGAAACAAAGTTTTTGTTGTTGTTTTTACCTTTCAATCCCAGTCTAGCTACAACAGCCTCATTAACTGATATACCTGACAAGGACTTGACAGGGTATATTACCAGTTCTCTGATTTGACCTACTTTAACCCATTTCTCTGGCAATTTATCAGTTGGACCGGATTTTGAAGTTGCTCTTTTCATTATCAACCCGCCAACAATGCCACCAACAATACATGCTCCTGCTGGTGCTATTAGAGATGATGTTGGAAGTTTCCCTATCCCTTCTAGCAGACTCATTTTTTTTTATGACAACAGCCAAAAAGTACCCTTTTCTGTAAGCTCAACTTTTAAGTGCCCTGTGGCTTATGGCTGTATTCTTATATCCCTACTTTTGTATATAGCAGCGGAGAAAAGTTGATAAATGAGCAAAACTTTCCAGCTCACCCTAAATGCCTAAATTAGATAATGTAAAACATAACAGAAATTACTAGACACTGTATTTACGTAGCCTCATCATTGCAATCAACGTCAACTCCATTGCTTGTATACAATATCCAGATGAAAAAAGTTATATTTGTGTTTTATGTTGTGTTAACTTGAACAAAGCTGACATCCAAGGTCATTCGCAAGCATTTTACATATTATACATAACATGCATGTAATTTATTAGCGTCCATCATAGATAACAGCCGAAACCTGAGATAGCTAAAAGAGCTAATGTGTATGCATTGCATGTGTCGTAAAGCGCAGTTTTAGGAAATAGCTAGTATTACCTCTTTAATATTATCTTGCATAAACAACTGTGCCCTGTGCCTCATACTCTGATATGCTCCAGCAAACTGGAAAATAATATGTGCACCCGTGTATATACAGTACATAGTCTTTACTGATACACTGGTAATTGGCAAGAGTGATTTTGTCATCGTCTTTAGGCGAGTCTTCTACGTTATCTTTCTGTTATCTTGTGAAAAACTAGTTTGCCCAATGCCAACCTCACCATAGAGCATTGCGTGGTGTGGTGTCTTGCCGTGGAAGAGTATATTGATGAATAAAAAAATTTAAGCATAAAACTCTAATCTACATATTTTTGGAAGGATGTCACAGATATCAGTTTACTTTCTTAAGTAGAAGACATTTTAAAGTTTATTATTCGATTTTGTTTATTAAAACATCTCCTTTTAAACATAACATTGCATTCAGTCGTTTAATACTCATAAACCTTATTTAGGTTAGATTTACATTGCAATTACAATCTATTCTATTACTATTTATGTAGTCAGTAAGATTAGAACACAACCTTACACATATGTATATGCGTAGGTACTTAAATATAAAAAATTTAATCACGAACTTTCATTCCAATATTCCTCTATCCTTAATTAATTTCTAGCTAGCTATCAATTTCTGTAAAACTAGTTTCAAAGTATTGACCAATTATATACGCTATAGTTTAGTATATTAATCATTTAGGTCTAAAATTTCTTATAAATGTTTTTTGCAACATGCATTTGTTTTGTATCACGAAGACAAACACAGGTTCACCTGAAGAAATACATAACTATTCTGATAATTGACTCGATAATTTTATGAAAAAGCTAACAAGTACCAGATTATTTTTTAGTACGTGTTACAAGTAATTTATGTAGGAATAGAGTTTAATTGAGCTAGGTTAGTATAATATTCTTATCCTAATACAAGATCAGTAGTATAATACAGCAACATTTCCGCAATGAAATAACTTTTGAAATAAACAGATATGCCATAAAAAGAGAATACACGCCATCGTTTGTAAATTTGAAATATTCCAGGAAGTTAAATTTATAGGTTTTTGAATGCAAAGATGGTGAAAGGTCGACACGCATGGCATAAATTTGCTACATTGAAAAACGAGCTTGTTGCATGGTACTATAATCTTTCAGTTTCTTACAGAAAACGATACTCTACACTATTAAACTAGAAATACTTTGTTTATAATAACTATGTACTATGCTGGAAATCTACACTTAAAGAGATTTTGCTAAAATGGTAACCTTTTCGGAGTATACAATGTTTACATCCAAATGAGTATCTGCTAGAGTTCTAAGAATTGTGAATAAATAATGCAGGCGTCGACTTTTTGGTCAGCATCTTTACGTACGAATGATATTTGTTTTCACTTTTCACCAAATTTTTGCTACTGTGAGTTCTTTGGCAAGACTGAGTTAAATTACAGCAACTGCAAATTTCTAGGCATGTTATTGCCAACCCGTAGACATTAGGTGTTGCATGACGGGATCACTAATTGTAATAATTTATCTACAGACTTCAACAAACTCTTTAGTTTAGGTGGGAATTGTAAATGAATTGGGAGTTTTCCGTTTTCTTTTAATTAATAAGCAGACAAAAGGATCAAGACGTGTGTTTTATCTTAATTCGCCTAAAAGGGGTTTTCTTTTGTAGCCAACAGCTTACTTGGTTTATTATTTATTGCTAGACAGTTATAGGTTATATAAATGTTATATTTATATTTACAACATACTTATTTTCAAGATTTGCAGTAATACACAAATATATATATAGCACACATTTCAGATCAATCCTTCAGGCTTCTAACAACTTCCTCATCCCACTGAACAAGCCTGATTGTGTACTGCAGATAAAATTATATACTTTTTGATCCACTTTCACCATTCCAAGTCAACTATCGGTAGGTACCTTGATTTTTTGAGACGCTTACGTATACAAGTAATAAACCCAGTAGCAAATAACAAACAAGGTGAAAGCAATTGGGAAAAGAACTCTGGATGCTTCATCAATGTTTTTAGCAACTTGCTGAAAGTTTACTCGTTGTTGTTCTGTAGAGTCATCATGTGAAATGTCGGGATGGCTATGAAGATGTAAATGATGTTGCGGGGGCTGGTTCAGTCTAAGATGGCTCTCTGAGACTGTCATATACTGGTGATTTGGATTTTCAATAAAGCGAGCCTCCAAATGGTTTCTAGTTGAGCCACCAATTTTTTCTTTGATCTATAAAAAATTGAATAACAAAGTTTTTGCAAAATCTTTAGAGTTTTTTTTATGAAACATGGAAATTTCCATTCATTACGTCTGGCTGTAAACGGGAGTAATATGTACAATGCAAACCCACGCTTTATTTCCATGCTTCAAAAGGCTAACGATACATACATAAGCCAGGAATATTGAAACTTTAAGATAAACATTAATATTCGGTTGAGTTGACTGTGCAAAACATTTTGCGATTATTAAATCTTCGTCTTACGTCTGTTTCATAAGTTGTAACAAGGATGTGCTTGAAAAGGCAATAACTAAAATTATTTTATAAAAAGTCATTTTGGATAATACAACAAGGCATACACAACTTTTACGTGACATTTCAGTATCGTATCGTATTTCAGTATTTCAGTATGGCACAGGATATTTTCCATTTAAAAAGACTAAAAATAAGGTTGTCACAAAGGAAGAGACATCTCATCCGACAAACTTTTGGGTAAAAATTCCAGGAAAACACTTTATTAAGGTTTGTCGAGGTTTCCTAGCTCACATTCATCAGTGGAAGCTGTCATTGTTTACTTTTTAGCAAAATTTTTCATTAGTCCTTTGTTTTTGTTTACCTGCACAATATTACTTGTTGGTGAGGCAGCTCCCGATCTGGAGTTTTCTTCTGATCCACCAATAGTCTCTTCATTACGTGGCTTACGCCTTGTAATTGGGTCAGTGCTGGGCTGTCGAGAGATAGAAGCACAGACGCCACTACCACCACTGTCTCTTGTGTTGAGCTTTTATTTTCTCGCAACTTCTTTGCCCTTCCATTCTCCATAAATAATTTACTACGGTGAACTCCATTAGAGCCATGAAAACAAAAGCTGTATAGGGAACACAAGAACATAAAGAAATTGTCAAATTGTAGCTTGTTCACACTATGCATATTGTTTGCTTTTTACTATGTCCCAAATACAGAGAACACCAACGAGATTATAACTTTCTTTGTAATAAAACGTACTTATTGCATACATAAGGTTTTTATGTGAAATACAAAAAGACAATGTGTTTCACTGTGGATTATGATGTTCCACGCTTTCAGTTTCAATTAAAGGCGATGTATTTATTTTATGACTTGGGTTCTCTGAAGCAATTCATTGTAAGAAATGTAGCATTGTCTGTAAGTTCTGTAGGTTTTAGATGGTATAGTGAAAGTAAACTAATGTCTGCAAAACATTTTTACATAATACGTAGCCCGTCAAGTACGTACGTAAGGTTTTTTGTAAACATTCAAACAAAAAAAGCATCACTATCGTCTTCTCACAGACTTGGTTTCATTGTTCTTAAGTACAAAATGTTTTTCATACCACGCAAAAGTTTTTTATCTTCAGTGACACAGACTTGACTACATGTTTAAAAAATTGACTTCTCTGACAATAGTCAAGAGTCATGTCGCCAGCTTGTCAAAATATGTAACGTAGGTATGAATGAACCCAGTGAGAGACGTCTAATAAAACTTGTACACACTCTTAGTTTACTGGAACTTTACTTTTTATAAATGATTTGGATCTGGATACACAAAGGTTTTCATACTAACCACAGTTTCAGTTTCCTATAAAGGATGTATTTATAACTCACCAGTACATGCTCCCATCCAAACGTCAATAGCCTTTACGTAGCTGGATTCAATATTTTCTTGGACATCTGGAAAAAGTCAGATTAATGATTCATAGTTTATCTTAAGATGATTTATTATGCATCTCAATCCCTTACAAGGCAAGGGATTAAAATATGCTTGGTAATTGAGGTTAAGTGATAGATTTGACTTGCTAGTAGATGTGAATGTTGTTATTGCATCAAATCTTATAAAATTGTCCTATTCCAACCGTGCATCTAAATACTTTATACAGTTAGAAGTGCAAATTTTCTAGTAAGTAATACATCATTTTGTGATTCGTTTACACGCAAAAGGTTAGACCTAAATCTCTTTTGCTTGCCGAGAAATTAAACAGTGAAATAAATGGAGCGTGAAGGTGCATGAGTTAAAAGAAGCATTAATCATTTCTAGCGGAAACAGATGGCTAATAGATGATCGTATCGACGTAGCCTGTGCTGGAGTGTATTTAAGCATAACTTAATATACGCATCCAAAGAGTGTGACTTGAAAATTCGTACTAACTCCCGTATACATGTAAAAGGTGTCTAACGAAAAATCTGCAATAAATTCCAAGCGTTGTCTTTGCTGTTTTCGGAAATCATGTTCCTACCTGGGCATGCGGGTGGGCATATTCACATTAGCATTAGAAAGCGATAATACAAAATATATACTTGACTTACATTCATGAAATGATTCAATGGATCATGATAAAACGAATGCTTAGAGCACTTAAAGATTTCTCCTTTGTCTAACATCGGTTGTACTTCGATGAACGGCTATCAAAGTGAATATCAGGAAAAGGAGACAAAATGAAATAGAAAGAGGCGATTGAGCTTAAGCATAGTGATAGTAGAGGTGGAAGGTAGAATTGAGAAAATATGCGCCTTTTTGGTTGTGATAAGGGAAAGCAGGAGAGGGTTTTACCCACCAGAGTTGCCAAGCAAGCCTACACTTGTGAAAAGGTATCACAAACACTTTTACATTTTGCCAGCAGCAATCAATTCGACTAAAATTTCTTTGCTAACTGAACAACTTTTCGTGGATTAATAAAAGTCAGGAATTGCGAAATATCGCCATACACCGTATGTAAATAAAGTTAATGCTCTCAAAAATTTCCATATTTGTAATTTTCCACTGA
>JAHZNG010004146.1:0-13897 GCA_027744375.1 Orchesellides sinensis | reverse complement strand
CAGGTCAAAGTGTCAAAACGAAATTCGATGATGTCACTTTAAGCATTGTTAAAAATGTGTTTACTTTGACATCAATATTAAAAAGTGTCAAAACGTAAGTGTCATTCCGTGAATAAAGCGACGCTATGAATCCGCATGGACATCACATGCATTGATACCTATACCGTTACCTTACAATGCTATGTGCACATTTATTTAAGCAACGAGCGAATGGGTCACAGTGAGACGTTCAGGTTAGTGCGGGAACTGGACAAATTTAAATCCCATAACCAAAAGGGTGGATAAATGTATCAATAAACACAACCGGCTGACCCACTGATTAAATTTGATTAGTAATTTCATAGTAATTTAAAAGTAAGATATGATAGACCTATTCGTAAATTTTACTGTGTAAACTTGTGTTCTTTAGTCGCAGTTGGAAACTTTAGTTTTTAAGGTAAGAAATGCAATGATTTTGTATAAAAAGTGTTTTCGTGTTTATTTGCAAATTTGAATTTAGTTTGTAGTTTGTGTGGTTGTCTGTTGTTTAGGTTGCCCGGACGGAGTGGAGGCAGTAGTAAGTCAGAATGCAGTCCGGAAGTGTGTGCAGCTTGTCAAAACAAATTCTGCGATTGTGCTCATCATCTACAAGATATGGAAGTGGTGGGTTGAGGAGCTTGACAGGTCCAGTTTGTGCAGCAGTATCTTCGTCCCATTTTCAACAGTCTCAGTCATTGCTTCTACTTGGGGGTGTACGCTTTAAATTTTCCAAGAAACCTTCGAATAAAGTGGCGTCGAAAGACCCGGAGGGAATTCAGTATCATGGATTCACATATTTCCCAAGGTAAACGTATTTGAAGGGTGTTCTTCTAGCAAGGTTGCATGAAGAAAAAGGGTTTAAAATTTATTTATGTTTGTCTGTGGAAAGGTAAAAGGTTGTTTATTGTTGATTTTTAGACATCCAGACCAGAAGGACCCTCCGATAGAGCCTTCAAAGTTGTTCATGGTGAGACGAATCCGTAGTTTGTATGGTTGTCCAATTTGGGAGAAAAAATGGATACAAGAGTTAAAACTTGAAGAAGTAAGTCAATTAAAAAGAGCATTAAAAACTCGTTGATCGTTGAGTGATTAAGTTGTTATGATTCACAGTTTGGAGGGAATTGGGAGTTTAATGTATGTTCGTGTTGTTTTTTATAGCGCCGCAGTGTTGCTATTGTTAAAAATACGCCTGAAAACAACAAAAAATTGTATCGAGTTAAACATTTAGTAGAAATTATTCCTATTACTGTTCCATATGGAATGCCTGATAGTCCTGAAAATGCATTTTTGAAAGAAAACGGGGAGTTTGTTGCGTACAACTTGTTAAGTCAACATGGCATTACATTAGAAGAAGCTGAAAAGTTGACTGAAGAAGAAAAGAAGACAACGATGGATAAAGTGACCCTAAAGAATCGCTTACATAATCGATGGTATTCTAGATATGATGTAATATAAAGTAGTTAAGTTTAAGTATAGTCATTTTTGTCAGTACCAATATAATTATTAAAATATGTATATTTTACACTGTCAACTGTCTGCCAGCGAAGTTTGTTTTTGTTACTATCATTATTTATCTAAAGCATGCTACCAGTTACAGTTACAAAGATCCGATACTGTGACTGTAAAATGTAACTATCAAGAGCCCCTTTTGAAACTGCTTCACAACAGTTAGCTTATCAATGTTTCCTTTCTACCTAGTTTATGATGGACCTTGTTATCATTAGTTCCAAATTAAGTGAATTAATGGGAGGTTATATATTTAGTATATAATTCGTTTTAAATTATTATTTCAATGAAAATTTATTGAAAATCTTGATCGCTCTGCTAATGAATATTTTTAGCATTTGGTCATTAGGTAGAATTATGATCATTGTAAAGTTTTTAATTGATTTCAATTTCAAACAAGAAATTATGATTAAACCCAAAAGGCATGTCATGTATACGCGTCTTAATGTAAAACAAAGTAAAACCCTCCTAGATGCTAGATGGAATGCGACGATTCCGGTTTTTCAGGTGTCTGAAATAATAACCTATGCGAATTCCGGGGTTGTTGGCCTACTCCATGCAAATTTCCTATCGTTACTATCTCCCTCTATTGCACACTCACCTCAGACACGCTCCCAGTAAAGTTGGGTGAGAACAGTAGAATGCATTGGTTCTAAACGGAGCACATGGTATCAGGCAGGGCACCTTTGGCGCTGCGGCTACAGTTCCTCTATTGTCCACTTTAGCCTACCTTACTCTCTTCCTTTACGTTTTTATGCTCTCAAGAATGATCACCTGTAAATTTGATCAGTTCTTGATTGAGTGACTTTAAAAACATAATTTGAATCGAGTAAAGTAGTGGTACCCTTCAGTAATTTCATACCCAAGTCTTCATCTACCTCTAGGTAAATGCCGGCAATCAGCTGATTCTTTTTTAATATTATTATAATTTTTTAAACATCCCTGCAATTATGACGTAAAACTTACACTCACCAAACCAAAAAACATTCGGAAACTACGTTGTTTTTTATGAAAAAGTTAAGATTTCTCTCAAGGTGACTTTATTTAAGAGGAAATTATCGCCTGATCTAATTTTCCAATATCGATACTGCGTTTAAACCATAATTAACCAATATCCTGTTAAAAAGCGTAGACATCATTTTAGGGCAGGGAGGGTGACGCATCCTTCTTGGAAAAATTTAATTACAGGGATTTAATCTTCCAAGATTAACTCATGACTTGGTGGATTGTTAATGTTCGGTATTTTGACGTCTAGTCAATCAAAAGTATTATTTTATGATCTGCTGCGCTGTCGCAATTAAACTTTTTTACGCCGGAAATAGTTTTTTAATGTAATTTAATGACCGGAAGTTGTGTCCGATTTCTAAAAGGTGTTAATAAAGGTGAGTTCTTTAAAGGTGAAAGGGTCATACAGACTATATTAGAGTGCTGATTATTTCGTGATATGAATAACTGAATAATGCTTCATAAAAAAGACGGTCCATATGGATGGGTTGAAATTAAATGCATTTTTGTGCATTTAGGGGAGATCCGTGGGTAATAAGTGGGTGCATTTAGCTACTCTGGTTACATTTATGCATTGTGTTTTGTGTATTTAAAATTTGAAAACTGATCTTTTGTTGTTTGGTGTTTGGTTTTGCAGGGGCGAACAAGATAGCATCAGCATCTCATCATCAAGGCACGCTTTATTGTAACTGAACGTGAAAGTATTCTTCGATCGAGCCTTCCAGCATCAATCATCCTAATTACACACTTGCCAAAATATAGTGTTATATTGTGATACAGAAAAAGTCTGATTTTTTACCGTATAAATACAGCGTTCGTACTTGACTTGTGTGTTTTGTAGAGAAATTAAAGCGAGTATTTAAAAAGTTCGACTGTGTAAAATGCCTTCTGACGCTAAGAAGAAGAGAGATCAAGCAAAGAAGCTTGCAGCGAAGGGGAAGGCGGTTAAAGGAAAGCCGTTGCAAAATGGGGATGCAGAAAATGGCTCGGAAGACCCCAAGACTACTACTAATGGAGTAGAAAATGGCGATGCAGGCAAGGAAATCAGTGAAGAGGGTAAGATAAATTTGTTCATTCATTGGTTGTGGGATAGTGTATTTGAAGTGGGTAATAATATTTTGTGGATTATTTGTTTAGAATTATTATGCCGAAAATTGGAGGAGGAAGCAAAAATTAGTGCGGAAGCAAGAGCCTGCACGGGTGTACTTGGCGTCCATCCAAAGTCCAGGGACATCAAAATTGACATGTTATCCATCACATTTTATGGAGCAGAACTTATTCAGGATGCAAAATTGGAATTGAATTGTGGGCGACGTTATGGTTTGATTGGTATGTGATTTGATATTAACTCTGTTTTATGTTTTGTATTATAGCATCTCGTTTTTATATGTTTTCAATTATTATTAATACTAACATGAGTTTGTTCTGAATAGGTCAAAATGGTAGTGGAAAATCAACCCTTCTTGCGGTTTTAGGAAACAGAGAAGTACCGATTCCGGATCACATTGACATTTATTATTTGGCAAGAGAAATCCCAGCTAGTGAGAAAACAGCTTTGCAGTGTGTAATGGAGGTTGATGAGGAGCGAGTACGTTTGGAAAAACTCGCTGAAGAACTTGTTCAGTGCGAGGATGATGGTATGATGATGAATTGATGGTATAGTTTCTATTAACTTGTAACTAAACTAAGAAAGCTATTGGATTTTCGAATTTTTCAGAGTCTCAAGAGCAACTTCTGGATGTATACGATCGGTTAGATGATATCTCTGCTGACACGGCTGAGATGCGTGCTGCAAATATATTGCATGGTTTAGGATTTACACCACAAATGCAGCAAAAGAAATGTAAAGATTTTTCTGGAGGATGGAGAATGAGAATCGCTTTAGCTCGAGCCTTATACATCAAACCACACTTGTTACTTCTTGGTAATTATTTAAAAGCAGTTCAGCTTATTAAATTTTAGTAGCAATCAAGTGATTAACGGGTTTTATATTTTCATTTTAACATGATGTTAGATGAACCAACCAATCATCTGGGTAAGCAAAAACATCCTTAATAATAGCCAAATCCTAAATTTAGAGCAAGCTTTAAATAATATTCTATTAATCTTATATTTCTGTATTTGTGATCACAGATTTGGAAGCCTGTGTATGGTTGGAAGAAGAATTGAAAACATATAAAAGAATTTTGGTGATTATTTCACATTCACAAGATTTTATGAACAGTGTTTGTTCTAACATCATGCACTTGGACAAAAGGAAGTTGAAATATTACACTGTACGATAAGCCTGAATATATTATTTGAAAGCTAAATCTTACATTTGCTAATATAGGCAGAACTTTAACTGCTATTGTCAATTTAAACATTTCAGGGAAACTACGATCAGTTTGTGCAAACCCGGATGGAATTATTGGAAAATCAAATGAAGCAGTATAATTGGGAACAGGATCAAATCGCTCATATGAAGGTAATTTGCAAATATTTATATTAGTCTTATTTTTATCAATAATTTTTAGGGCGTTTTGGCATGGTTGAAAACTGGTAGCAACTTTAATTGAAGTTTACATTCAATTAATTTAAATAAGTCGTAAACAATGATGACGAAAGGCCGAGGAAGAACTCATGAGCTTGATCAAAGTTTTAGTTGACTCAGAGTAGCTTCGGTAGAGCTATGGTAAAACATGTGATCACGGAGCTGCTCTTTGAAGTTCCTTTTATTTTGATCAAGCATGTGTGTAATGTTCTAAACTGTCTAAGCGATTTTTACTGAGTGATACGACCTTCCAGCTAATAATTATAAACCAATAAAAAAATTAGAAATGAGTGAAAGACAAAATATCTCGTTTTACTTCCAGAACTACATTGCGCGTTTTGGTCACGGAAGTGCTAAGCTAGCTCGGCAAGCACAAAGCAAAGAGAAAACTTTAGCAAAAATGGTTGCAGGAGGTAAGCATTTTGAATATAATTATTTTTTGGCCTTACAGCGTTAAAAGGAAGTAATTGTCACTTAAAGTAATAATGCCTTTCACGATTACTCAAAATGTAGGTTTAACTGACAAGGTTGTATCCGATAAAACCGTGTCGTTTTATTTCCCATCATGTGGAACTATACCACCTCCAGTAATTATGGTGCAGGTAAACTTTCTAGTTTTTATATATCACGCACGCAGCATATCATTCATGTGTTAAAGACAAATGTTGATTTGTTGCATTATTATGTTCCCGAGTAGAATGTTAGTTTTCGCTACAATGAAAAAACTCCAATGATTTATCGCAATTTGGAATTCGGAATCGACTTGGACACTAGGCTTGGTATGAATTTTTGACCTAAATCTTTTTAGCAGCTTTTCATGCATTATTCGATTTACTTGTATACTTTATGGTAGTCTATAATGAATATTACTATTACTGTTTCTTTTTTAGCTTTGGTCGGTAAAAATGGAGCAGGTAATCTATTAGTAAATTATTAACAAAATGACATCTATATTGTGTTCCGCGACTGAATTTGTGTGGTTCTGTTACAGGAAAGTCCACTCTTCTAAAACTTCTGTATGGAGACTTAGTTCCCACCGAAGGAATGATTCGCAAAAATTCGCATCTTCGAATTGCACGTTATCATCAGCATTTGCACGAACTCTTGGATCTTGATATGACGCCGTTAGACTACATGATGAAGTGTTTCCCTGATATTAAGGAGCGTGAGGAAATGCGAAAGATTATTGGCAGATACGGGTTGTCTGGAAAGCAGCAGGTTAGCCAATTATTACATTCCTATCGTTTTAACTTGAAACGATAATTTTTGTCCTGTTTCCCTGTATGCATTTGTTAATTGTTTTGTGAAGGTGAGTCCAATGCGGCAACTGTCAGATGGACAAAGATGTCGTGTTGTTTTTGCATGGCTTGCCAGGCAATGTCCACATCTGTTGTTATTAGGTATGATAATGATATAAATGATCTAAAATTAAGTTAGTTTCACATGTAGATTAATCATTGTTTTCCTTTCTCTTGCAGACGAACCTACGAATCATTTAGATATAGAAACAATCGATGCGTTGGCAGAAGCTATTGCCGAATTCGAAGGTGGAATGGTTCTGGTATCGCACGACTTCAGGCTTATATCACAGGTGACTATTTTATACTGTTTTAAGTTATGAGTTTTAATTATATACATTCATTAATAAATTACGTTCTTATAAATTTGAAAAGGTTGCTGAAGAAATTTGGGTGTGTGAAGATGAAAAAGTTACTAAATGGGAGGGTAACATTTTAGAATACAAGGAATATCTCAAAAAACGTGTTGCGAAAGCCGCTAAAGCCGCTGCAAAAGATATACGTTAAGTTGTTACTGACTTAACTCTTTTAACGGTTTATGGTACCAATGTTGTATAATATTTAAATATTCATAACAATGCGAATAAATATTGTGGTGGTAAATATTTTACGTTGTGCTCTCTGCCTTCTTCTTAAGAAGGGATAAAGAGGTTCTTTATTTAGCATTTTCATAGGGCAATCGGCGGTTAACGTATGGCAATCATATAATCTATCTGCATTATCAGAAGACTTGAGCTTCACAATGACATATATTAATTACGATAAATGAACTAGAATAAAAGGGAAAACTGATCAAAACATGCGAGGCCCCATCACCAGTGACAAAAACAGTCGGTGGCTATTATGTCGTTGTCGTATTTAACTAGCCGTGTATAGTCATTTAAATATAACCTATGTAATTGTTGCCTAGACTGACTCATTCCGACGAAATGCTCATCTGGGCAAAGCCTATCAATGCTTTTTCGTCTGGGGCTTCAGTTGCAAGGCAGCCAGAACTCTGTTAAAATAAAGAAACCAGAATTATAAAGAATACTACAATATATAATCGGCTATTATTATAGAATAGGTTTTAATTCATACCAGGGCGAAAGTAAGGTTCTTAATCTGGTCTCTTTGCTGTATAAGTTTCTGCAAGTTTGAAGCAATAGAAACCATGTCTTTTCCGTCCACAAGTCCTGCTCCAACATCCTATGTAATTGTTGCCTAGACTGACTCATTCCGACGAAATGCTCATCTGGGCAAAGCCTATCAGTGCTTTTTCGTCTGGAGCTTCAGTTGCAAGGCAGCCGGAACTCTGTTAGAATAAAGAAACCAGAAATTATAAAGAATACTACAATATATAATCGGCTATTCTTATTAAAGAATAGGTTTCATTTCATACCAGGGCGAAAGTAAGGTTCTTAATCTGGTCTCTTTGCTGTATAAGTTTCTGCAAGTTTGAAGCAATAGAAACCATGTCTTTTCCGTCCACAAGTCCTGCTCCAACAAGCTCAGAAGCAATCCCATCGGCCGTATCCTTGCCAGGGATAAACTCGAACCGTATATCATTGAGTTCTCTACGAATATTTCTACAATAAGGAAATTTGAATTAATAAATTAAGGCGGACATTTTAAGAATTTACAAGACCTTATTAATCACATATCATAAAATACTAAACTCATCATAAAACTTTACCTCATCCTTAGGACAAGATTCACAGGGGGTAATTCTTGATCACTAGTTGCATTAGGTTGCTGCATTGACGAGGAAAGATTCGGAGGTTCTTGCGACGCAGCATTTGTGCCACTGGTGACATTAGGCTCGCTTGATGATGCAGATGCCGCAGCAGTGGCACCTGAACTCGAAGCTGCATCTCCTTGCTGGCCATCAGTTGAGTCTCTCCTTTCTGTCTTTTTACTACCACCTTCATGTCCATCTTGACAAATTAACGAAAAGACGGATTTTGTGCTATGTCCATAAATGTACAATGCATTTGCCCTTAATGTATAATATAATATTGTATTTGTTACCTGTTCCATTACTTCTGGAGCCATCCAACACGGTGTACCAACAAATGTATGCCGAACCTTTTGCCTGGATAAGTCACCACCCGTAGCAAGCCACGCTGATACTCCAAAGTCAGCAATCTGTACCGTTCCATCTTCACCCAAAAGAATATTACCAGCTTTAATATCTCGATGAATTTGGCCATTGGAATGAAAATATTCGAGTCCTTTTAGAACTTCTTTTAATACAGTCGCAATTGTGGCCTCGTCAAAAACTCCGTGTCTGCAATCACTTGCTTTCATTCGATGCTTGATAATATCAAGCAAAGAGCCTCCTTCAAGTAACCTTAATACTAACCACAGCTCTTCCTTCACAACGAATGATGTGTAGTAGTTGACGACATTTTCATGGTTTGCATGATGACATGGCATGAATCTCCTTCTGCAAAAATATATAACGAAAACACTATAAAATCCCTACTCCTAGTAAATTTTCACTTTCACTACTTGTACTTAAACTGTTAAAGAACTATTGCATAATTAATTTTATCATTGTTCCATTTAATTTTTATACTTTAAAATCTTTACTACTTCCGATTTCCGTTTAGACATGCCGAATTCCCGAGTTAATCATTTATTGGCCAACATGTACTACCTGTATTTTCCAAATACTTTAATTCTCAACCCTCAAGTCTCCTAATACTATTTGTTTTCCTCGTAGTATCGCGTCAATACATAACTAACTGATTTGTTTAAATACAATAAAAAAACAACAACACAAATACGGATGTCATCGTAGAGATTTTTAATCTAAAGCTGTCATTTTACCAGAAGTTCTTCCATGGATGTATTCCACTTCTCGAGATTGATTCGTTTGATGGCACATTTTTCCTGCCTTGGAAGGCAAATAGCCGCATGCACTACAGCTGTCGCACCAACCCCTAAACAACACAAAAGTAAATAAGAAAATTACTACAAAGGTCACATCGGCAGTATTACTAACTAAAACCTTTAACATTTCTAAAAACTTCTATTCTGCTATCAACAATAATCATCAACAATGCCCGCAATCTGCCTTCATTGTATTCTGAAAGCCGGTACAGCACCAATTCCCAATTTAACAATTAATAAAATGGATTTTACTTTTAACCAAAACATACAGCTCGTCATAAATAAACACACTAGGGATCATAACGATCATTCATAACCCTATCATTATTATTTGCATTGATTTCTTTAACAAAGACATCAGCTGTTCGGTTAAGTCACCAGAACTCCTGAATGACCCTACTGATCCGTACCATATTATAATTAACTTTTGACACCCAACTATTCCACAAACCCCGATCATCATTTCCAAACGATGTTGTCTGCACATAAAAAAATTTAGTTGTGCTAAATAAAAATACTGAATAATTAATTTACCAATAACTTCTCTGAGCTCATAGTCCTCCTTTGTATTAGCCCAAGTGCCCAGTAACGATCATTCATAACCCTATCATTATTATTTGCATTGATTTCTTTAACAAAGACATCAGCTGTTCGGTTAAGTCACCAGAACTCCTGAAAGACCCTACTGATCCGTACCATATTATAATTAATTTTTGACACCCCAACTATTCCACAAACCCCGATCATCAGTTCCAAACGATGTTGTCTGCACATAAAAAAATATAGTTGTGCTGAATAAAAATACTGAATAATTAATTTACCAATAACTTCTCTGAGCTCATAGTCCTCCTTTGTATTAGCCCAAGTGCCCAGATTAGCCGTGGACGTGGCTGCAGCTAAATCCCCTGCCATTTTCAAATGCTTATCACCGTTTTGAAACCCACCACCACTCCCGTTCACTGGCTTGTTTAGCTCTTGTTGCAACTGAGAGATTTTCGCCTTGGAAGACGAAACCGTCGGCTTTAGGGCAGGGTGCTGCTGCTGCTGACGATCACTTTGCTTCACACTAATATTGACCAAACCCAAAGTCCCAGATCTCCTTTGGGCCGTCCCGCCAGCTGAGCTTGTGGATGATCTCTTTGTAGAGAGTACACTCCCTGAGATTCCTCCTGCTGCTACTGCTCCTGATGACGATGCAGATGATGTACCTCCACCACCTCCTCCTATGCCTATTCCATCAGTTTTCAACGGTGGTAACTCAGAACTTGCCGATTTCCGTCTGAAGGAGCCTGGGGAGCCATGGGGCATCAAACCAGGAGACACTTTCCTACAAAAACAATTCAATAAAACCAAAATATTACACATCCAACATCAGATTTTTCTTCTCATCAGCTGTTTTGTATATGAGATGCTTAGGTATGAATGCTACAGCATGCAAAATCAGCCTTTCATAAATTATGCATAGGAAAAAACATTCACGAAACCATCTTACAACAATTAAATCACAACCACAATTAACCAATCAACATGCATACTTTATAGTTTACCGTACTAAAATCACACACGTTGAAAAAGATTTTACTGCTGATCTCCAGGTGCCGGCTGCTACAAGTAATTAACTAGCCAAATGCTCCTGATTACTAAACTAATCTAATAATTACTTATTTCTAACTATCTCTTGCCTATCTCACATACACTCGTTCGTTAAATTGCCTGTTAAGTTAACGTCGTGAACTTTAACCGTCCACGTATAATTCATTAATGGCATACGCACATTCACACATGAATGATGAATGACACAACGACCTTCTGCTAATTACTTTTCCAGGATAATTATAATAATTTTTATGTACCTCTTGTGCGATACGCCTCTGTTATTCCTTTCCTCGTTGTAAACTGACGTAATGTAGCAATTAGTAATATTTACATAACACAACACAACGGAGATACAGTTTTAAAACCTATATTCCTAATTTATACATACAACTTCCATATTATTTTGTGAATATATTATGTAAGATTTTTTTGGGAAAACGGAAAATCACAATTTTCCAAACAAAATATTTTGTTGCATGAAAAATATGTCCGAATGACTGACTGACTGATTATACTGACAATACGTAAGCGAGTTTAACGAAGACTATATTATGTACCTAATTACTAATTCCTAATCCTAACCTATCTACTACAGCTATGCAATAAGTGTTTAAAAAATATTAATATGCATTAGTTAGTCTTAGGCAGTTAAGAGTTTAGATTATGTATTAGTATTATGTACGTACTGCGTATGTTTGTATGTATGTATGAGCAACCAAAAAGTTTTTGAATTGACTCATACACAAAAATGACAAATGAAATGGCACACGAAGAACACAGCGCAGCGGCAGTGAGAGAGAGGAATAAAAACACTGTTGAGTCTAAGCTAAACAGTTAATTACATGTTAAAGTAATTACTAAGCTGTAAAAACAAGAAAAATGAATTGGCTCTTTTGTCTAAACAAAACAGGTAATAATGTGATCAATTATAGGACTAGCTATATAATATCCGAATCCGAATCGCAACACATATAACGGTAAGGTAACTGTGAAGTGAATGTATGTCGTTGAGAACAGAAGAACATACAACATAGCGCTTTTAAATATTTTGCAGGCATGTTTTGTATGGAATTTTGTAAATACATTTAGCCCAAATTAATTATAGGCTGGGATATGTAATACTTTAACATGACTCATTTTTATTGAATTGTACCTAATTGTTGGAATGTGTGATATACGTTTGGCGATATGACTAATGTATTTCTTGTAGTTAACGTCTAGACAAATTTGAGCTTCTCTGAAATAACTTTGTCACTTGTATTCATGTGAAATCGGGTTGTATTGAAAATTGCAATGTTGTAGATGTAAGTTATAGATAACGTTGGACGTAATGTTTGCAAGGTGAATGTTTCTGCAGAATTTCCTAGCATGGTATGTTTATAGGAATAGTTTTTAAGAATTGTTTTTAAAGGTTATTATATAACCTGTATTAACCTTGTTATATGCACGGGCCCTGTGGTGGCGATGGTTGCCCGAAATTTGGTACATCTTTTGGACGCCATGTTGAAAACTTCTGAACAGGCCAAGAAAAATGATGGGGGGTGGGGTTTGAATAACCGTTAAAAAAAACTTTCCAATCCGAAAAAGCTATATAGTTTTAGATTTTTATAAGATTTTTTAATTGGGAGACTTTGACCCGTATGAATCGTATAACCTCTCTTCAAATAACAGTTAGCAAGTATGAAAAACGCCTCTAGTCTCAAAATATACAGAAATATGATTAATCCAGGAGTAAAAGAGGCATTCCATCTATGGCATGCGTTAAACTCCTGCACACGGCATGTATCGTTAATCTAAAGTAATATGAAGGCTTTTGCATGTACATTGTATTTCATCGGTTTCTTTAATCAAGATTTAGACTTATAACCAAATTCTTTTACAAGTCTGTTCTAATAAAGCGATTTCATTTATATTGAGTAATTAAGCATGGCCATGTAGTAGACATACCTATGTTCTAATACATTATTTCCCGGAGCGGAGCAAATCATGCAGCTTCATATGAACCTCACAATTATGAACGTTTATGCATTGTCACGTGCAATTAAAAATTAGTGGTAAGGTCCTATTAGACCAGGAGGAGAACTGGCAAGGTTGTGTATCCAAAATCCAAATAGTGTAAGTAATATCAGGGTATCAAACATAATTTTACAGTTGTATGTAAAACCTTTTTCATTTCATGCGCAAACTAACTGGAATTTTTAGATCTACGGTCACGATCATGATCATCATGATCTTTCAACAACAAAAATGCCCGATGATGATGGGATCGGTCATTACATATTTTTATCATCTTACGCATAAAGAAAACAATGGATTCATTCTATTCATTCATGAATGATATTTTAGGTATTCGTGACCAAAACCAAAGTGAAATATTTAGCGACAAAGGTGAAAGGGTGTGAAAGGGGACTTATTGTTTATGTATATAAAGTAAGCTTTAAATACTATTTGCAATCATTATCATACATACTTAATTTCCATCATTCAAGGCCAATCTGGTATTTGGTTCATATTCGCAAGTTCCCTTTATAGTGTCTTAAATTATGGGGCCATAAAATAAAAGGCTTTATCAAGAGTTTACCTTGTAGAGGAGAATTTGGTCACGGGAATAATATGATTTCTGCTTCCTGAAGACATGACTGTCGATTCGATATAACTGACAATTTCACTTTAGTAAAAGCACTTTTATGTATATAACAACTCGGAAACTTAAATGCACTCTGCACTAAACTTTTTACGTGCATGCGTTTTGCACGTAATTTTAATGTGTGAAAAGTAATTCGCACAATTTTATCACAGATATCACTTAACGAGTAGTAAATTTCCGTTAATTTCCTATTTTTGTTCGTATAAAAAGTAAACTGAACTACATACACAATATTATATTCAAATACGTAGTTTGCAAATTATTTTACTAAGTTTTTAAAATGAGAGTTAAAAATTTCCGTGTACTTTTTTAATATATTACTTATGAAATGATGTTGTACATACATACATGCTGTGCGTTGTCTCCGATGTATTTCTTTGTAATAATCACTTCAGAGGAAAAGCAATATGAAGGAAG
>JAHZNG010004144.1:0-15233 GCA_027744375.1 Orchesellides sinensis | reverse complement strand
AATGTAAGGCTCCAGCTCCGAAACAGTTACGGATTTCGCTTTGAGCAAATTAGACGTGATAATTTTTACATTTTCTTATTCTTTTTAAAACCGCAAACCATTTACCGACATTGGAATCTCAGCTGAAAGTAATGAAAGGTAACTTGTAGATAGGAGCGCACGTAGATACATCTTTGTCTAACGCTCGTTGTTAAATGATAGATATAGGGACAACCTCTAAGAATTTTTGATATAAGCCACTTGTTGTCCTTGTTGTTGAGCTTTTTGAGGAACACGACTCTAACTTATACGGTATATTGGTAATTGTAAATCTACGTAGAAATGATAACAAATCCATCGACCATGACAAATTGATTGGATAACTCAAAGCAACAGAGTTGCCCTCTGCTCAGATATGAGTTTACATACAAAAATAGCGAAGCATTGTGTACAGAAAGGAAAAGTACTTTCACCCTAATGTTTGCAATGTTACATTCGTTCCCAAAATAGTTGGATTTTCTTTCTGTTCCTTCCGTTTACAGAAAACGCATAGATTCCAATCATTTTGTCAACATACATAATATACATTCGTACTGCACAAAATAAGCTCTTGCACCAAGCTAGTCTATTCAAGCTAATGATTTCCTTTCTCCGCTTTCTATCTCTCTCTCTCTCTCTTTTCCCTAAGCTGGGCTAATAAAAATGACTTTCGTTCACTTGACTTACCTCACAACATCCAGAAGGAACTCATTCAATTTCTTCGATTTATTCATGACAGCATTGCATAAAATGGTGAGTTGATGCTATTCCGGTGTAATTCAATCACTCCAGATAAATCCCCATCAGCTCGAATGATAGGATGACAAAGAATATGATAAGCACTCTGAGATTCTGCATTATCTCCAATACCGTCAGGGAACCTTGCCTCTGCTTCCGATCTTGATAGCCTTAGAGGTCCCCGCCTTTGACCGACGTAAGCTGCCATTGTAAGTCCTTCCCGCATTGAGTATACGCGAGTGATTTCTCCTTTACTTTCTCCATTGAGTCTATAATAATGTTAAAAATCTATTTAGTGATTCGCCAACCTCACTTTGACTACAACTATTACGTGTGAAAATTTAAACAAAGCTGGGCCATTGTACCACTGTTATGCATTCATACTTGAGTATTGCAATAATACCCACATCACATTGCGAAAGCCAATTAGATATATATTTTTTGAGTTCTGAAATATAAATATTTGTTCAATCTCATTCCGTCTGCCTAGGGACTACTGTTTTAACAGCATTCGCCATAATTCATCCAGTCAAAGTTTATTTTCAACCACAGGTACCTCTACGGGTTTCATCTAATTTTCGCCGTGGCAAAAAGCAATAAATTATGATTGCATTTCTCACCAGGTTCCTTGCATTCGACTGATATGAGGATTTTTTATTATTGTTTAATTTACACCTCTCTTCTTAACATTGGTTTGGATATTCGTCATAAATGAAGTAGAATTTGTACATTATTCAATTCTATAAAATTTATGTTATACATTACGTCCCTGTATTGCGTAGGCCGCTGTCCCACAAGACGAAAGAAAAGTATGATTTACGACGACCAACAGAAGGCTGGTAGGAAAAGTTTCTGTAAAGTCACCAAATACGAACTAGAAGTGAAAAACGGAAAATATGACAGAAAAGTTAGTACAGAATATCCCAGTAAGTTTGGAAAGACGTTTTGAAGCTGAATATGAATGAAACTAAATGAACTAGTCAGGGTGCTATAAAATGTCCCACAAATAATTTTCATCTTTTTCGATATACCATTTCACATAAAAAATCTTCCACCTACATATACTTGAGGAAAAAAATACATGCTGTTATAAATTGGAGGATTATTAGGTATGATTTCGTATGTATTCCAACATTTCAGTTTTGTTAAAAGATCAGCAAAAAAGTATAAAAAACTAGATTTTGATGAAATCAGTATGTTCTACAAGCAAAATGGGAAGTTTTGGACAAGATAATTTGATTTCCCTAAGCATATACAAGTAGAATGAAGAAATATCAGCTTTGGGAAAACTAATATCCTGTTCCATTCAATACTGCTTCAAGTCAGATCAAATAATATTCTCGTTTGTGAAATGCAGGTCACATCCATAATATCCGGCTTCTTTCCATACGCCAAGTCCCCGTCATCATGCAAGGCTTTTCTCTGAAAAGCCGAAGAAACTTTTGTCCTTTGCTACTAAACCATACATTATGTATACATTGTGCTCCAAGTTCCCAGACTCCTGAGATCATGTACAGTTTCCTAATGCTTATCTTATCTCCATTTGGTTGAAATATAAGAAGATGCTGGTTCTTACTTTGCATTTGACTGCTGCTGTTGCATAATATAAGCAATTGATTGATCATGGTTATTGCCTAGGTTGAACTTCCACAACGTTCCGTCACGTTTGTCCGCTAGGTACAGGACGAAGCTGTCTGCTGACACAGCACTGGCAATGCAAACGGCAAGCTCCCACATGACTGACCCTTCTCGTGAATTGTTTTTCTGGAGGGATTTGGCCAATTCTTGTAGCATGTTTTTCTTCGGCTCTGCAGCAGCAGCGGTCGTGCCTGCAGCTCCGAATTTCCATCGGGATAAGCTGCTTTTCCGGCTCTGGGCAACCTTGTGCCGGTCTAGAACCCATGATTCTAGCGTCTCTTGGTCCACATTTTTGGTCACGTATGCGTCAAGAAATTGAGGATTTTGTAGGAGGTATTCCTCAATTTGGTCTATTCATAATAGAAATTGTTAAGATATGTACATACATGCATGAGTAAACCAAACACGAAAGCATCCAATGTGCGAAGATATTACCTGGATCCATGTCTGCAGCATTGACTAAAATAGTAAAGAAAAAAAGCATAAAAGTAAATTGAAACCTTAAACTGCAATGAGAATTCATGTAGATATATGTTTTTCTAAGTAATATGGTAAGAGCGGTAACAGGTAATTTGGGGGCATTGGATTGTTTCAGGTTTATAATTTAAGAACTAAATTTTCTTGCAGCAAGTATACATAAGAGACGAGCATATATGTCAGCAATAAAATCATGTTTATAAAAATTTAGTAAACTGAAACCGCTAGAAAAAGTGGTTATTCTCAAGCACTATTTTGATTTTAAAGGGGTTTGTTAGCTATGATATATGTATTCTAAATATCTAACGTTAGACGCTAATTGACATCTTTTTGCATCTCTAGTTACTCACGTTTCCAAAAGGAAACAATTTATACGGAAAGGGAAATTGAAACCTACTATTTTTACATCTCAAATCGCAACGTCATATTTAACTTGCAGTTACAACAAAGGACCTGTTCATAACTCGTTATACACATCTGCTCTATAAATAGACAACAAAAATAGAACATTTTCAGTAGTGATGCCTGTATTTTTTCTGTATCTGTAAAAAACATCAAATTGCTAATTGCCAGTGATTCGACATCAATACGCACAAAAGCGGTCTCTGTTTCCAAGAATGACGGTAAGCAGAATGCAGCATCGATCGTTTTTGCGTACTGACTGAGGACACGTGAAACTTACGAGCGAACATAGGTTTTTACTGTTTGCCTGTTATTTTAGTCTTTTCATCATTACTGTTTTTCTGGAATTGCTACGCATGTATGTGCATTCCTTTTTGCGCAAATAGATATCAATTCAATCAATGGATGTTAGACATGTGGAGAAAACACTTCGTTTCATGGGAATCGTAACTTATTATTTCCAACGGCTCAAATGTTGTTTGACACAAAATAAGGCATGCAACATGGGAATGATGAAACGGTATGGATTACTCATTGTGTAAGTATGTAATCCCGTTTAATTTACCTGCTGAAACGCCATCCTTAACACAGGAAGCTCCCATGTTAAACCAAACCATATGTGTGCAGTAGGTCTAGTTCTGGTTCAATCGACATATAGAAGAAAATCCAATAATTGCACACGTCACAAAAAAAATCAAGATTCACCGAACCGAAAAATAAAACGTGTTTGGTTCAACAGCTACTAAAGTGGATTGATGTGATGGAAAGTGGTCGAGAAGTCAGAATTGGTTCTTCTGCAGAAATCCTTCCGCTCCTTTTGTAAATGCAGCTAATATAATCCATTTTCTACGAGACGATTTGCTTTCTACTTCGGAGTATAAGTACTTTTGAACCGTGTCAGTTCTACAAATATAAGTATATATGTTATACACAGAGTTGTTCGCTTAGGAGCATCGTAAAAGAACACAGTCTTTTCATGACACAATATTGTTCTCCGATGAACCATGCGTGTGTAGGTTTTGACAAGAGGAAGGAATATTGTTCGCTCTTCCTCTGGAATTCGCAACAAAATGATGAATTACAGAGATTGGGCTTTATTAAATTTGGGATGGATATTGTCAACTTTCAGAATATCCTAGAAAAGATGCCTGAGTTGAATGATAGATAAATTATGCATTTAACCGCGTTGAACCGTTAAGTAATAGAAATGCTTTCACAGCTTTTTATCGGGAAGGGAAATCAAATCACTTCATATCACATATCTAATCAATATCTGCTAACAAATGTCACTTATATGTTTACTATTCGTAAACCATACTCTCGTGTAGTATTGATAAACACGACAACTCGTGTAGTATGTTTTCCATACAACCAGCAAACTGTGAATCTTAGAAACTCTGATTTACAGATCAAAATGTATGTAAATAGTTTCTTCTTTAACAGATTTCTCCAGTGCGAGTAGCCTTGACTTGGCAATCATAGAACTAAAAACTTATGGCGATGAAATTTAAGGAGGCTTTTGCAATGCAAGACAGACGTACATTGTAACGCAACACTAGCCGTTTTTAGTATTTCGTAGTCTTGCCTCTAGTATTTTCTGTCTTCTCTTATTAATGCTAGATTATAGACACTGTGAAGAGAGAACCGTTAAAGCTTTTGAAATTAGCTTGCAAAATTAAATTCCACCAGGGAACAAAGTATTAAAGCATGCTCTTGACTATAACCGAGACCCACTTGGGAATTCTGTGGAATGTGGAAATGCTTGCAAAGAAGGCCTTTGAATTACAATGAGCGAGAGAATGAGACACTATAAACAGTGTAGCATCAAACATGTATTTTATCTACATAATCTCACTTACAGACACGACGGCACAACAGTGCAAATTTGATTTTCCACTTGATTATAATTCTCTAGTCATGATGATAAAAAGCATATTATAGTCATGCTCGCATACTCACAAATTATGGGTATCAGTCTTGTAATGACATTGCCGTATGTTTCTAGTATGCCCACTTTTTAACTGAGATGGGAATATACGATGGTGTCCTTCCGTAAAGTGTTCATTTCATTTGGGTAACTTTAACTAAAAATGAAACGGTAGGTAATTAGGATGGTATATGCTGGCTTCTTGAGAAGCATACAAATTGTGTCTACATGTTGCCTTGTCCTTTAGCAATAATTTTGTAGATAGCGTCATTAAAAAGGACCTGACTTCAAAAATTAGTGGCAGCTGTCACTTTTACGCTTCTGCCTTCATCTCTCAAAATTATATTTATATTATATACATAATAATATTATTAAAGAATATCTTCTATCAAGCAGTAACCACAAAAACCGCTCCTTTCTTCCCTTATGGGGGAAAAGTCAAGTCACGATTCCAAGAACAATATGATAACACTTTAAGATTGTAGATTTGATTATGCAATTCTGTATAGACATTGTATTGTTATAATTCTGATACTAAAAACACAATAACAGAAAAAGGACACATTATATCTCCCCCTTTTATCTATGCAACTTTTATTTTGGATCTTGGTTTTCGATTCCTGTTGCTTGTTGCAGAAGTTTACTGCTGTTATCACAGGAAAGCATAATAATGAACAAAGACGACTACAAAGAGGTAACTTGGGTCAAGGGAAGTCAGACCTCATTTGACACAGACGTCCTTCTTCAAAATTTTATAAAATGATCACGTAAAGCCAATGTCAATTATTACTGTATGCCCATGCCTAAAATTAGTAACCATAAACCACACTTCTAGGACTTTGTTGGATCCAAGTAAAGTCATTTTCTGTTCATTTCATTTCTCATTAAAACACAGCTTTAGCCCTAGTTTCTAATTTAGTTTAACATATTTTTATCGATCCGCCACCATCATCTAACTTTGGAATGGTCTTGTGATACATAATATGTACATATATACCTACATCAAAAATAATATGATGTTATAATTTCCTTCTGTCGTCTGCATAAGAAAATGAACTTATTATTGTATATAGCACACATATATTATGGTGACTCAAAAACAAACTACAGACTGTTGCTGACATGTTGTTGTAAAAAGATTAAGAAGATTAACTCTTTTTCTTATTATGACCAAGATACTTTTTATCTTGATGATGTGATGCCATACAAACTCATCATCTTTTCCTTTTCTGCTGTTGTACATACGCTCTCCACCGATACAAAAATAAGTGAACAAACTCTCAAGATGTCAACATTTCATGAATGATCACGTTGCTTTTTCTTTCCTGTTGCTGCTAGCTTTTAATATAATGTTACACACACACACACACGACTATTGTCCATCCCTTCAAGATAATTAGAAAAGATAGGACTAAACACACTGTATTATGAAGATTGTATAGGTAAATATACTTATGTACTATATGTGTATACAATACCACAATCAATACGCTCATCAGGTAAAGACCATTGCCTTTTTGTTATTTTTTAACCTTTTATTTTCGTTTCATTTAATTTTACTTGTGGTGAATAAAGGTAGGTAGTTTAGATCTAGGTAATGGTGTGTTTTTTATTAGACTCGTATTTTATTCAGGTAATGAAATGGGTGACAGACAACAGAATTTTTTGAATTTATGTGACTCCGTCCTTTTTCATTTTGTTGCCGGTAGCTTGCATCAACACATACACACACACACAACTTGTTTGTATAAAAAAGTTAAGTACATGCTATTATGCTTCAATGCCCTAGATTCTCAATTAGTTTCAAAATGATCAACTATTTGTACAATTATCATACACCCCATGAGTTAATTTTACTTGATTATGAATGAACTGTCCGATGTCGTTTAACCGGACATTTTACTTCTTAGTTAAATAAAACCATCTTTCAATGCCGAGGTGTAAGGCTGAATACATGCTATGATAACTGTTTTACCTACAGACTTGTTAACGTATGTTATGCAGGAATTAAAAACTTCTACAAAACTTGTTCTACAACGGAATGTGGTATATGATTTTGCAAACACTGGCTAAAATGTGTTTTATTGGGTATGCCTGGCACTCACTTACATTATGTACCACTGTCACTTTTTGACTGGATGGGTGATGTCGATGACATGACAAGGTAATTAGACACGTCGCCAATTTATCAGTCTGTCGATAGGTATGTCTTGTATATTAGCCATGAAAGCCAGATAATTGGGAAAATTGTAATCTCTTATATAGAACATAATCCCTATGTGCGTATTACAGTACAGACAAATTTTTGACAGATTGAGAGACAAGAAAAACAACAACTTTTTTTACCTGTTTGTCGTACCAGTCTTGAGTAAGCTACTGAAAATAAAGGAATGACTGTAATACGATAATAGTTTGAAACAGAGAAATTCCAAAATATTCTTAATTGCAGTTCAACGCCCAATGTGACACTGAGAATGTAACACTGAAATTCTATCTTTGAGAAGATAAGATAACCCGAATTTCGTTGAACGCAAAAACACTGGATATTCTACTGCAAGGTAATACTTGCTTTAATAGGAATACACTTTGAAAAGAGAAGATATTGTGCAATTCTGATTTCTGAAACCAAAGACAAAAAAATTTTGATAAATCACTTGAATACGCAACTAAATTCCAAACGCCGTATCTTGGAAAATTCATATAAACGTACCTCTCCGGCTGTAATACTAAATGAAGCTTTAGAAAATCTGGGAAGAACCGTGATAAAATCGTAACACTACCAATCATGCTTTTCCTGCATGCTAAAAACTCAAACCCATTTATAGAGCTGTAAAAACATCTTTAACGAGTTTTGGTCTAACCCTAACCTTCGCTTTTGTCAAATCACAATAAACTAAAACAACCTAAAATTCGGATTTCCTTCACAGATAAATCACATTTAAAAGTCTTGAACAACTTAGATTTTTATGTATGTTTTCCACCAAGATATTTCCAATTTAAAAAAGTCACATACTTTTTAATGATGACAGCAATGATAATTGGTAAGATGACAAACCTTGCAAACGATAGGATGCTTAAAAGTCTTCATGCACTAAAGGCCACTAAACCACAACTTCCTTTCGTCACGTTATCTTCTTTCCTGCAACTAGACCAGGATCTTGTTAGGCGACTTTGCCGTGATTTACTTCAACTGTTGCCTCATAAAAAGAGCATTTTAAAATGTANTTGCCTCATAAAAAGAGCATTTTAAAATGTATGTAAATATTGACTCGTTTTCGCAGCGCAGTCATGCTGTCTAAAATGCGCACACAAATGTAAATAGTTTGCTACATTATAAGACTCCACTTTACATACCTTACGGCATATAGCAAATAGACGCTGAAAGCAGTCTTGCAATAATAATGCTAATAATACTGATTATAAGTTACTCTCATCTCTTTTTTAGTAGTACAACTACTACCGCAATGTTACATTCACCTATGCCTATGAACATTGAAGTTCTCATTATGTGCATAAAAAAGAGTTACAAAAGGTTTTAAATGATCATTTGCTACATAATGCCGTTGGGCGGAAACTTATTTATGTGATGAGTGCCTCTCTTGTTGGCTAGCATGTCGATTTTGTTGCTTACATTTTTTATTAATGATTTCAAACTAAATTACTTGCCCAAATTTTTACCTTTTACGCAGGCATCAAGTAGAGTTTGATTTTGAAGTATGACTGTACAATTGTAGAATGCATTTTATACTTTTGCAATTACAGATTTGTTAATTTTATGTAGCTGATAAGAGTAAGATGCTGAAGTTAGTATAATATCATGGTGGTTTGTGTGGCATAATATTATGTAAATCCAAATGATTAACTATAAAATATCACGCTGTTTACCGTATATTGCCAATAGTTTTTCATGAAACATATTTAAATTGTTTGATATCTGTGTAATGGTTCTTATGTATATGTAACTAACACAGAGCAATGCTTTAATGCTATTTATCTGATCGTGTTTTATTGTTGAAATCTGTGAGTTCTAATTTAACTCTTAGTAATCTTGCAGCAACAGGGCTGATTCAAAGCGACGGAAACAAGAACAAGGAGTCACCAGCAGGAATTCTATCATTAGCACTCGAAAGTTTTTAGTCTGATTTGAGCAGTAGAGTACAATTTATTCAATTTACAAATAAAACCTTAAGGACCAATACGTATAGAAAAACCTTTGATTGATTACTATTCTTCGAACTCAATTTAGTGTACAGTAATAAACTGATCTGATCAGATCAAGAGTCAATACACAAAGTATGTACTTCTTTACGGCATCGACAGGTTTTTATTACCTTACAACAGCTACTCTTGCAAACTCTAAATTAAAGAACACATAAAACACAAGGATTTCTTTTTACAAATGACTTGACTTGAAATAGTCTCTTTTTAAAGGCAAATTGTGCACACTGATATATATATCATTGTTACTGGCAATAGTATAGCGTAAATGGTACACAATACACAAGTAACGAAATCTGTATACATGAGAATGTACAATATATTATCTTTTCGAAAAGTGAATTTGATGTCAGCCTACTATATATGCACGCACATTTTTATGCATGTACTGCAGTAAAAGCCTGATCAACGGATGTCAGTAGCACATAAAGTTTGTTTAGTTAGTCACAGTCAGTTGTCTACAAGCTTAATGTTATACTAGCTTTTTGTGTTTTTACTTGTATATTATGTATGTATGTATGATTTTAGGCTTTAGACCTGTTTCATGAATTTTGTAGACTCCTCCTTTTAGTTGAAAGTACATAGTAAAAACACTTCACTTCGATTGCAAATTTATTTCAAGATAGAATCAGAGAGCTGTTTGAGTGGAACTTTATTTAAAAGTCGCAAAAGGTACATTACATGCAGATGACGGGACTAACAAAAGCAATCCTCCATTCTTCAAATTATTGATCTGTCACGAAGTGAGTCTCTGACTACCGGTAAGCGTGGCGTGTTATTGGATGGTAAGCATAATTAATTTTATCATAGGAAAAGTGGTTCGGGTAGCAGTATAAGACATATTATATTCGCCCTTGGGTTAACGTTAATTTGTTGATGGAAATGGAAATATATAAAATTGCACTTTCACCAATCCATAAATTTTTTCACGACGTAATTTAGCACCTCTGTTACTTAAATATGTGCAAGTTGTTGAAGCGCTAATTGTTACAATTAAATCATTAAGTAAAAAAGGAAATTCACACGTATACACTGGAAAACAGTCGAATTCTAAACAACCGACTGAAGAAGCGAATAAAAACTCGGCCCATTTATCACTTGCCTTGTCAAATGACAGAGTTTCCTTTTACTTTCCTCGTTTGCTCCCTAACATCTCAACAGGGGCATAAGACAATGGGAAAACTTTTCAAACTGCATACCATATCCATGTACTATATATATCATACGAGCCTGCATCATAATCACGTTATATCTTCCCTACTCAGCTCAAGTGCTTATAAAATGCATATACGTATTTATGTATGAGCCTTATGGTTTGCATGAATGCATTCTCCTCACAAAGTTTTTTTTGCAAACTTTAACACTTTTGCTGGTATCCATCCGCACTTGCTTAGATTAGGAAAAAAACCTTGTCTGCTCTGTCGGTCCTGCAAAGAAATCAGTGGGGAAGGGAAGGAAAAAAAGTTTGTTTTTATTATTTGGAACATGCTCCTGTTTTGTCTACGGTTTTATGGGACTTTCGATTTTCCGAGATGGCCTCGTTATGAAAAGATATAGCTAAACTTGGAGTAGTACATCATATCGTATCACAGTTATGTTAAAATTTTACTCTGATCAACGTTGTTAAATGCGGAGTTGTAGACACACACATGGTGTTATGTATGTTGGCCTTTGGGTTGTAATTTATTTTCGACAGATACTTTGTTTAAAATATACCATTACATCTAATATGCACAAAATGTACTTACAAACATTACCATATGCAGATGCTCTATGTACTAGCATTGTTATAAGGTCATTCGATACCATTTTTATTCGTTTACAGTTAACATGAAATTTCCTATTGTTTACTTTCAGAACAATGACAACGAAGTAACGTGGGCTATCTAAAGAGATCTTATACGGAATCATGTATATGTATGGGATGACATTTTGTTGCTTAATTTCCCTATAGGGCTTTTCCGATCTTTCATTCCGATTCATGTTTCCTTTACACTTAACGCCCTGGGTTGAAGGAATACAAATGATATTTTCAAATGATAAAAAATGGGAGTTACTTTATTCCTTGGATGATATTCAATTCGTCTTAACTGCCTAACGCTTGCATCTTTTTATAGGTACATATTTTATATGTTCATTGCTGTATATGTATAGCCGTCATAATTTACAAAGAGCAACTTTAACGAGATAATAATCAGTAGCAAGCAACAGGATGAGAGCTTTGGCGAGATGTTCACGATTTGATTAAAATATCATCATGACTGCCACCATGATCATGCCCTGAACTGTAAAAAAAACCTGTGGATTCGCTTACACTTACACCACGCTGTGCATAAGGCTGTGTTCTAGTACTGAACTGCTCCAGCTAAGCACACTTTCTCTGACAATCTCTTCAATAACTGTTGTACAAAAATATTTTTTCCCCGTAATCCCTTGGTACGACCAAAACACAACAACGATATAATCAAAAAGATCAAAACTTGTGGAGATGTGGGAATTCACTAAAAATGCGTCGGAACTTTGTTCAGTACTTGAGGCAAGCCGGCGGCTACAGTTAAACGTGTTATGATCAGTCAGCGAAGTAACAAAACCTTCACTGATACTATGTGAAATGATGATAAGCGCTGCTTTGCAATCTATTCCATGTTGTAGTAAACAAGTTTGTTTAGAAAGATTCCCTTCTATCATAAACCATGTATTTTTAGTATAGTAAGACGGTTGACCTTTTTAAAGTCAGTAATGATCGAATTGACATTAAAATATAGAGCAAATCTTTTGAGGTCCGTACAATGAGTTTAAATCGTTGATACAACTTCATAGGCACGTGCACATGTCACTTTCTTTATGATAACATATCAGTACATAAATTTCATGATTTATAGTTGCATAATATATATTCTTTCACGTCTAAAATAGGAAATCTTCAAGTTTTTGTGTGGTAAGTCAAGTGGGCAAATTTTACTCACAGCTTCTCCTTGCACACATAATATCATATACATAGATCTGTCTGGTTTGGTTACACCACATTCTACACTACCACAGCTGCTAAAAATGCAGATAAATCCCGACAGACATTTCAAGACAGAATACGAAATATGCTGTGATATCCAGCTCAAGCTCTCAGTTCAACACAGAGCTGTCTATGTATAGTAAGTAAATTCTGGAATAAAATATCCTTTGTACTGAATAGATGAAAAAGGGATAAGGGATTTGATAAATGTATGCAATATTCATCGTAATCTTACTTTTTGGGGAGCCTGGTCCCTACATGATATTCTGCAAGTTATGCAAATAATAAATATTATCCGTGTATTTGATATTGTCAGAAGGCAGAGATCTGAGAAGAGCGAAATGTAAATGACAGCAATGTTGAGATCTTATCATTTTGTCGTACTACATTTTGCTTCCTTTTTCCACAAATACAACATTCCTATACATACTCTTTATTTATGATAATGTTCCCGTATACTTAAATTGACATACTACTACAAGATAAACCGTCTTAATGCAAAAGGTCAAGTCGACGCAATCTCCATAACTCATAAGCATAAATACAAGAATTGTAAATACGACTTCTGAAAAAAGGCTGCAAGCAAGCACCGACTTTCTAACGTAGAATTTGACACATTGCTATTTTAGATATCTCTTTTGAAATCTCTGGGCCAGTGTTTCTGAACAAAAGAAAGGACAAGAGACAATCTATTGAAAGAAAACTAAGTATGAATTAAGGGTAAAGTTTACAGCAATCCCCCAATAAAAGGTACATTGCTCCAATGAGAGAGTATGAAAGAAGGGAGTCAATTCAAGCCGAGGTTAAAGAGCAAATTATCTCAACATTTCATACTGGCTTTTTCATTTATGAGCCAATAACAGTAAACGAGCATACAGAGTTTCTTTCTACATTTAGTTTGAGTAAGGAAGAAAGTACGAATGGGCTTTGATGGACAAAGCCATTGTAATTTGTAACAGTCATAATGTCGTTTCGCTCCACTCCGTTTTGCCCACTTTTGCTCGACTTATGCCGCAAAAAGCCGCACATATATTATTCCCAGTTTTGTGCTTTTATTGTCATATTTGTCACGCCAGGCTTTTATCATGTATGATTCTACACCAAATTAGATACATTCTTACGCCTTCTCTGCATGGTACATACAACTGATATTCGGAGATGCTCAGATGTTAGGGCTTTTAGCTAACTCTGTATGTCCAATACAATAATTTGGGATCGACATTTGTATAAATAAAACACGCAGTAGAAAGTACATAAACATGAACGTCTGTTCGACTTCCCTAACTACTTTTCGAAAAAGCTAAAAGTGACTCTTTTCTTCTCCTAAGGTCACATGCTACGTACACACATCTGAAAATCGCAAATGTAAAGCAATATCTGTCCTCTTAATTCAAACTTTATGTAACTATTTACAAAAGTCAGCTCATGTTTCAGAAGGAAAGAAAAAGAGAGTATGGTCTGGTCTGGTCTAAGCAAAACTTTGATGTTTTTCCTTTTCTTGCCTTCTCCGCTAGGATATTCCAATCAGTGGAGAAAGCAAAATGCAACATGAGAAGTTAGGACCTGTGAGAGAAACCAATGAACTCACAAGATAAGCCAAGATCTCACCACCAGAAAAGTATACATAGTCAAAAAACAAACTATTTGCTCTTCTTTCCTCTGCTTTTTTTGTAGCTTGGTATAACCCCGGTTTCACTTTTATTTTAACACAGTTTTCACCGTAAACTAACCACCAGAGAACTGCTGATGACGGGAAAGGTGACTACTGTTTTTGTGCTTCGTTTGTTCCACCTTTCACTTGCAACTTTCAACTGTGGTATAACTAGACTGTAGAGACTAATACGTAGTAAATGTATAACTAGCATGAATTCGTAGCTAGTAGCTTGTTAACTCAGTTCTTTTATTCACCGTTGAGACTCACGTTGCTTTCTTTTTACATGCAATAAGAATTATTCTTTTTTGCCTAAACGTTGAAGTACACACGAGTTGACTACTACGAAGAACTGTCAGTTCGGCCTTCTCAACAGTTACTTCACTTGTTCGTAGGTTCATCGTTACGTCACTTTCACTCCATAAGGGGAAGCCTTAAACTATGAGATACATTGATGGAAAGTATAAGAAGCTTAATAAACTGAATAAGTATTGGGCAATTCAAGAATATCCCCAATTTAGACCATTGTCTTTCTTGGCTCTTTTAAACAAGCCAATGCTGCTTGGGAGAACAATGCTATAATAATAATGTGGAATTGTTGTAGAGAGTAAAAGTGCACGTTACAAGAAATAGATCTTTTTATAGCTCTTTTGTTGCTCCTCATACGAGAGAAAGGAAAGAACCGTTGCTCCATATCTTCAGGACACAGCCTTGTTTGGCCTGATCTCGGTAAACTACTCTGTGATTTTGCTCCTACAGATGCTGAATGCTGACTGAGTGTTTGAAAGGAGAACCCTGAGCCCTTTTCTCATTCCTCGTGTGTACGTGTTAGAGAGAGAGAAGAGAAAAAAGAAAGAGAGTGTGTGTAAGAGTGAGGATCGGATTGTAGACACTACATTATTTCTGCTTATACTTACTTTCTCTTCTTTTATGGTCCCATCTTTATGCCTTGGTAGACTTTGGCTTGCCTATTTTAAATGCATATCAAGTATACACATTCAAAGAACATATACCGTATATACGTATAATATGCACTTCTTCATATACCTCGCAAGAAGACTACATAGAGACAAATTATTATGGATGTACTTTCACTGGCAGCGTATATGCGGCGACGGACTAAAAACTAGTTGAACCGACGCAGGCGAAATCCA
>JAHZNG010004143.1:0-12696 GCA_027744375.1 Orchesellides sinensis | reverse complement strand
GATTTTAAGATAAAGTAACTGAGAAGTATACTGGAACACTAATGACTAATTGCCGAAAAGAGATTTGAGAATAAACCAATAAATAAATAAATAACCAATAGTTTAGAATTGTACATAAAATAACACACGGATAATGTTGTTTGTGATTTAATGCTACAGCTAATGGAGAAGCAAGAAATCTATTATTTATACTTATCTAAGATGACTTAAAAACATTCCTTATTGGCGTATTTAATTACAAACGCCAGCATTCATCGATTGCGTCTATGAAAATTAAATAGTTCTTACCTGTTCAAAGTTATGATTCAAGCTTTGTATATGTTAACCTAAAAACTAAAAATAAACCTTTTTAATACAGAAAAAAATATTTTTCAACATGGTGAATGTGTTGAATCTAGTTTCTGTGAGCAAAATAAATACTTGAAACGACAAAGTAGTCAAATATGTAATGGGTGCTTCAAAATAAAACTTATTATTTCTCCTTTCTTCTATTCAAGTTAGTTTTTTCTAAACATTTTTGCAGATGTTGGTATTATTTTCATTCTTATTATTTGCTTGATTGTTGCTCCCTTTGCGTCAAGTTTTTTTTAAACAGCGAGACAGGATATGATTTACCATTTAGTAAATAGCGACCAAGTCTCCAAAGACAGGAATGGTGCGATCACCTGCTGTGAAAATTACACGTGTCAGCGTAGAAGTCTTATATGAGTTTTTGAAGATGATATGATGCGGTGAGGATGATGATGATGAGTGAAATGAAGTGAAGATGAGCGAGCAATGAGGCATGGTCATACTCATAGAGTCATGTCATGAGCGAAAAGGTGAGAAAGGGTTTGTTTGTCAGACACCACAAAAATCTACTACCTTTTACTCAAACACCACCTCTTGAATCACAATAACTAACTAATCAGAAGAGGGTTTCTGAGTAAAATTGTGTATTTTGTTGTGTATGCTCAAGTCACTCTGGTGTTTATTCGGAATTATGTACCTACATCTACATAAAAAAAATATATATTAGTTAGACGCATATATATTTAATACAAGTTTTTTATGCCAAGTGCCAATAAAATACCCATTTTGCATTTCACCATAAAACTTGCTCTCATGACCTGACATTTTTCTCATTTGTAACTTTTGGAGTGAGGAATGTGGAATTTCCATCGGCACCAACCAGCCAAACAAACCAAAAACGACAACTAATTCAAATGTATCTTCAAACTAAGATATTGCAAAAGAGTACACAGCAAATATTAAATTTAAATTTCAATGCCTTTCCTGTCACACCTCCAAACATTTTTATCTGTTGAATATCGATGAGCAATATTGTAATTGCTGCTGCTGAGAGAGTCGGTGAAAGGCAATCAATTTTCAATCGTAATTACTTCTACCCTTGATTTTAACTTGATACAAAATCAACTTTGGCTTTTTACAGAATACTAAACAGAACCTCTGATTTCTTCCTTATTGGTATACATGGTATGTCAAGTAGGTAAATATCGTTATATCCATTCAATAATCATACAACATTCCAAAAGATTTTTTTAATCTTTTGAAAAAATGAATCGGTTTTCGGGTAAGCAATAAATTAACGATAAATTTTTTCCTGCTTGACTTAAAGATTAATGCTTTCGCTGCACGGTGAAAATTATATGTGTATATCATGTTATTACAACGAACAGATTCCAATTGCGTCCACTTATATACTAAAATATATACATTTCTAATACATACTTACATGAATACCTATTTGGTGTGCAAAAACTGGACATTGCTTTAGCTACTGTATGAAATCGCATTTTTTCTCGCATTCACTATTCATAGGCATAAGGCAGAGGAGGAGTAAAAAAGGAGCATAAATATTTTTTTTTATCAAGAAAATAATATAAAGCTAACACTGCAATTAGTTCGGCAAATGTCAAAAAAAGATGTGAGCCTATTCATCTCCATATTTACCATGTCGTGTAATAATGTCTGCTCCTTTGGGCTTGCCATTATCATTAAAAAGTCCAAAGTTTCAATACACTCGTGATATGATTACCTTTTGCATTTCAATATTTTAATTCTTTCATGCACACATCTGCAAGTACACATCTTCTCCGTTTTAATAATTTTTTTACTCGATGATGCAGCTTCTGCTGTTGTTGTGAATACCAATAATCGTAATAAAAGGTATCATGATCATTTGTTGAAGTTCAGAACACGCCTGACACTAAAAAGCTGCTGTTGTTTGCCCTGTCCAATGTTACATAACAACAGCAGCCGCTGTACATTTTTTCTGACAGCCAAAATTTTTCCTTCTTTGACTGAGCATTGCTTACTTTTACCCTTTCTTTCTTAAGCTTAGGCCTCTTTGTTTCTATCGGTCCAGATAAAAATCCGCAATAATAATAAAGCTGCTCAAATATGATTAATAGTAAATAATGGGCAGGTTGTAGTGGCCATTATCTTTGTGCTAATAACAAATGTGTGAGCCGACTTGTCTTCCTTTCATCCTTTTTATCTCCTTCTATCATCGTCGTCTTCTTCTTTTCCTTCACTCTTCTTCCATTCAGATACAACTTGTTATGCACACATGAAGACGACAATATATTCTACTTTACAGCAATATTTCTCTTTACTTTTAATATCATAACATAACACTTATTACTACTACTGTACACTCTTGCTATTAAAACAAAAGGAGATCAAAGGAAACTTACAATGTAATGTGTTTTGTATAACTAAGTTTTGTACGTACCGCAGGGGACGCCTTCAAATGTTTAGTAACTAATCATCTCAAGTGCTTTAACACTTGCACCTTTTTATGAAGTTTTTTATCCTCAGATTAGCTTTGCTTATTTCAGAAAGATGTCACCTCTTTTATCATGCCTTATCCTCATACGGAAAGCACGTAGAGATAAAATTATCTAGAGATTTTCATAATTTATTTATGTATGTATTAGCTTTGAATTACTGTCTCAATATTATATGCAAACGCAACGCATTATAAATGGCTCTAAACTAATTCCAGTGATTTAACGGTTTGATGGCAGCATTAATCTCCATTATAATGATTTCAGCTACCAGCAAAAATCTACATACATATTGGACTAGTATTTGGACTTGAATTTAAGAATGAATGCGCATGGCATGATATGCATATTACATTACCCCCGCATGCTCTTGTACATTACACAACGTGCCTAATAAGAACGGACAGTTGATGATGGTGATGGAGATAATAAGGATAATAGTAATAAACATAATAATAATATTACTTCAAGCTCACTAAGAAGAATATAGAGGCTCAATACAAGCCGGTTTTTCGGTAACCGGCTTACTGCTAATATTTCCTTACCACATTATATATTATGTACATTGTTCAGTCATCATCATCTGCCTCTATTACGTTTGATTCTGCAACAAACCATACTACTACCAATGAACTGGATAAGAGAAAAGTGGATTCACATTATATTTAATAAATATTAACAATATAACAACTGTTGTTTCACTTTGTCCATTTTTCCTCTCTGATCCTGTCTGTCTGTTTTGTGTGTATGTGCTTAATATTGTATTACTGTGAAAAAGGCTGGTCTCACTTATAAAATACATAGCACATCTCCAGCAGCTTGATTTCATCGAGCCCTTTAATCATCCAGAGAAGCCGTGGTCTCGTCTTGGTCGTTCTTTTCCTTTCCAAGCCAAAAAACCGACACTTTTCTTTTACTATGTATGGGCATGCTATGTACAATACACTAGACGGCTATAACACACATACCAAATACTAAATAAACCCGGTTCCAGCAGCCAGTTATCTTTGTATCAACTACACATAGATTGCAGCTTCTCTTATTATTTTTACCGATATAAACTAGTGTGCCGACTGTTTAACCCGGAGATGCATATAAATAACATGTACACAGTACTTATACATTGTTAGTAATAGCATTCCAGTTTTTCCGGTCATTTTTCCATTTTCCTTATTTATACCCTTCCTTCCACGCACATTCTTCCATCCTGTTATTGGTTCACGTAGTCGGTTTGTGTACACAGTGCTGCATTTTACCGAGGTCTTTTTTCAAAGAGTAAATATTTTTTCTCGTGTTGGCTACCAATTATTCCTATTATGCCTCTCTTTTGTAATTACTTGTAAAATAGACGTGTATTTTCTCCGTGAACATAAAACATAACTTTAACCAATACACGTTATTTGCTTGATTATTATTACCAGCTAGTACAATTTATTTTTCGCAGTCTGGTATTTCATAATATCATTTCTTACACAAACCAGCTACAAGAAGATCATTAGGTTTTAAAAAGGATGGAAAATTTTTGTGTGTTATGTTATGTTAGTAATAATTTTAATGTCCTATTGTTTCCTCCGTGATGTTTACCGACGACGATGAGGTAAGGCCGCGGTATTGGCATCATGACCTTACGTATTCCATTCTATATTTGAGAAGATTAGAGCTATAATAATAATAATACAAAAAATACATACAGAAGACGTGTTACCTCTAGCACCATAGAGGCAAGTGTGGAAAACACCACCATCGAGGTGATACTAAAAAACTTGATGATGATTGGGAACGGTTTTAATGCATTACATGATGGGAGAGGAGAGAGAAAAGGGCTTGAAAATTACAGGCAATTCTTAGACAAATAATAAAATCCTGTCTGTCAGCTTCAGTTTGCTTAAGGAGATGTTCTTTTTTGAATGTTCTCAGTACTTGAATGATTCATAGGTAGTTTGTATGCAAGTGACTGATGAAGATCATGATGATGATGATAATGCTGATACGCAAAGGTAATAATAATAATGAATATGATGATCGAGAGTAGTTTTTATAAAGTTGTGTGTGTAAAAAAATTGTGCCGCTTCTGCTGTGATCTAGTAGTTCAGTCTAGCCTACTCAAATTTTTCCTTTCTGTTTGGAAAAACCGTCTTTAATTTTAATGTGACCACTAATACACCTTTCTCAAACATTACAGAGTCCAACATCAAATTATGTTTGATGATGATCAATCCGGATTTTTTTCAATATTGTTTTATCGTTTATCGTATCTATAAAATATGTATGTATTTGTGAGCTCATGCATCATTCATGACATGACAGAGAAAAGATAATTCTTTTGATCTCCATTGCATCACGTAAAAGTCATCGGTAGTTGGCTGAAGATATGTGTGTACATATAGCAAAAATTTATAAATAAATTGCATAAAATCATACTTTAAAAAAGAATTATTAATTTGCTACTGTTGCTGCACAAAATTACATCAAACACCAGAAGATAAGGGTTTTTCTGTTATTTACTATTCTTGTGTGGATTTTATATGCTTAACATGACGCTTCACCTGCCCCAAAGCTACACAACGTTTCACCCATCTGTATCGTCGTCATCAACTTCTTCTGTCAAGTTATGATCTCATCTGCATTTAAATTAATTTAATAGAACAAAAAAAATCAAGAAAACATAGGATTTTATACTATGTTTAGTTTTTATTATATCAATACCTATACATACCGTACATACATATTATGATGTTGAATTAATATGTAAAAAACTACTCTTTTGCTGTACCGAAAATATACATATTCTTTACGAAACGGTTTAAAACGTTAGTTCAGGTAAAATAAATATTTATGGAAATAAAGTCAGTAGATAATTGCAGAAATTACATTACAGGAGAAAAATCTAATATTATTATTGTATTATTAAAAGCATATTACATAGATAGTAAAATAGCATGCAACATAGAAAGTAGATGAGAGAGAGAAAAGTGAAGAAGCAATCCAATTTGTTCGCAGCTCCTTAGAGTGTTCCCATGCCCAAACGTTGTTCTTAAATACCCTACAATTTTGAATAACACGTTATGCATGTTATGTATAGATGTACATACTCCAAAAGGAATAATAGCGTCGATTACTTTTGTGTGCATTTATATTTTTTTTACCAGTTGCCATTTTGTTTCACTCTGTCTTCACGGGAAAAGATAAGACGAAGAAGGTGTCCGAGTCTCCTTTCGTGCAGTCAAAGGGCGGGTAAGTGACTGGATATAATGATAAATATACGGGATATAATAGTTATGTTAGGATTTTGGGTAAAAGAAGATTAAACCGACACAAGAAGCACACAAATAAAATGTGTTGAGCTATGCATTCTTCTAAATAAAAAATACCGATGTATTGTACTGGGCTATATCTACAAAAGCCAGCAACAACTGGTGCTAGAGTAAAAATATGCACTTACCCTGTAATCAGTAAGTTGAATCGACAAAGTAAAAACTCACATTTGAATTAATAATAATATTATGTATGTATGTATATGTGGTGGTGTTGGTGCGGGTGGAAAGAGAGTAAACGAGATCTTCCTGGAAGAAATTCTTTGCGTGTGTTTCGTGCTCTCATGCATAGCGAGAGTTGTGCTCGGAAAATGGATTTTTTCTTCTTTTTGTTCCTATTCATTGAAAACTATAATGCGTAGGTATAATATTTATTGAAGATGTATAAATAAGGAGAAAAGGGAGTTGAGATGTTTAATTTTTATTGAATGTCATTTCATTTATTTCTCTTTTCCACTAATATGCACGACATGCCGGTTTCAATACGTTTATCCTTATTGAATGAGTAGAAGAAGAAAGAGGGAACCTACTTTACATTGTGTGGAGTACCAGTTTTAAGCTTTTGCTTTTGTCACAAAAAATGCCGATGGTTCACTTTTTCCATTCATTCCATATTTTCCAGTTGGTGAAGAAGAAGGAGAGAATGAAAGGGTTATTGGAATCTTTTCCATTCAATTCCATATCAATTGAGCAATATTTTATTGGGTGAAGTCAGGTACACAATTTAGGTCCTTTCAAGATACGATATTTCACTTTTGGTTCGTTGTGCTTGAGTAAGTTTTATTGAAGATTGGATTATATTGCTGGCTTGTGCTTGTTTTTGCTGTAACATAACCACTGAAGAAATAAAATTCTGAAATCAAACTGTTATTTCTGTCATTTTCTTTTCTTTTTCCATTCATATCAAACCAAAGAAGCTGAATGAAATTTTTATTGACTGATTTTGATCCTCATGCAGCACCTTGTTCATTCAATGCAGTAAAAGTAATAATCATAACAATAAATAACATGCAAGTTTACGATATTGTGTTCGTTCGCAGTATTCAAAAATTGATTGTTCCCATTTAACTGTGTCGTTTGTTCAAATTATAGCAGCCCATAAAATGTAACGGATTCTGGTTTAATTGCTCTGTTGTGAAGATCTTTCTGATAATAAGAATGATGTTCAAAATCCACATGGGGTTAACATATAATATGCATTCTGTGGTCACTCGAACTTCTTTTGCTAAATACGATACAACAAATTATCGAGTACAACCTGTCAACGTCAACAAGTCATGTAAGCATGTAAAAGAATCATAAGAAAGCCAATAAGATGCACTAAAGCAAAGATGATGAGTTTTTTGTAGGTAATAACAATGAAACCCCAAATATGTTGAACAAGGTATCACATATTATAGACTTATCACTTATATAGACATGTATTATGTGGTTTTGCTTGTTCGTGTTCTGAATTTTTGAGTATTTTAATCTAAAAAATCAAATTAAATGCTGATTATTGACAAGAATGAAAATAAGAAGAGCATTGCACCTTTGACCTGCCTTCATCTACTACCCACCATGCAAGTCTTGCATAGCGGGTATTGCTTGGGTTAATGAATTTGTGTAATTTTGGTAATCTTCTTATGTAAGTATTTTTTAAACCTTATTTGAAAACCTCCAGGTTCCGTTAAAAATTGAAAACAACAATAACTTTAAAAATATCTGATATTATCATGTGTGAAAATGATGACAATGTTGTTTTGCTTGTAGCTGCTGGGAATGGAATGAAAAACCTAGAAATTTTTAATTAATATTATTCCCATTTAATGCTTTTATTGTTATATTTCGCTGAGATATGCATGTAAAATAATTTTTCTATACAGACTTGCTCTTAACTGTTCCATAAAAGTTTCGTATACAAGGCTTTTGCAACGTTGCAACTTCTTGGCAAATACACAGACAAGCGATACAAAAAGTCTACTTCTGAAATCCGCAACTCATTTAGAATGCAACCCGCATATTTTATAACTATTTGCTAAATAGTCAGTCAAAATTAGTTGTGTGAGCTCCCTGTATACCATTAGGTACCTGAGGCAAGGTTTAGTTTAGTGCAAATGAGTGCTACATTGCAATGAGCATAGCAAAGTCGGCTTTGGTCACTACAAATATTATTTTCTGTTTAATTTTTTCTCTTCCAGTTTAATGAGAAATTCATGACTAGTTTTAATTAAATATTGAATCTTCCTCAAATATTCAAATGCATTTTAATCAATATTACTATGTACACACGAACTAGCAGACATGTTTTTACTATTATCCTCACTCAGCAAAGCCATTTAGAGGTTCTGTTTTACAAATATTTGATGTAAACTTTAGATTATATTCTATGTGAGCATGGGTTTAGCCAAAATTTCAGCGTTCGGTATGGCACACGACAGCATTCATCATATTTTAAAGTTAGTACCTTTTGGAGCATAAATGACAATGCAAATTTGAAGCAAAACGACAAGATCGTGATTTAGAGATGATAACCAATAGAGTAATAAAGCATGCAGTTTGCACTTCAAACTACTTTGTTAAGACTTGAATAATTTGTGTTTTAGAAAAGATTTGAACGCAAGCTATTTTTCCTTTTTCTCTCCATTTTGAAAACCTTTTTCGAGTGCATTTGTATTGCTCTCCCGACTATATGGTTCTGAATTACTCAGTGAAGAACCAGGTATTTCCAAAACTGGTAGGCCAAACTCATCCTATATTCCAAATTCCAAAGCCGTGAATATAAGAAGTATTGGTACATAACTGCTGAATAAATATAATTTTACATTTTTAGATACCACGTCAACTGCTGCGGGTCCAGCAGGTCCCCCACCGCCCCCACGACGACTTCTTGACACTGGTTTCCTGGACGTCGGTGGATTTATCACCGGATCCATGTAAGAGTCATCATTATCTGCGACAATTTCGTCTCCAAGCAGTTCCAATTGGGCGTTTAGCTCGTCATCATCGATTTCCTCAGGAACGTTATAGTTTTTAGCTAAGGAGGCTTGGACTTCTTCTGTCAGTTCTATGAGATCTCCAAGGTCGTTTTGGACATCCTGTAGAAATTCATTTGACGTTCTGTTTTTCTTAGTTGATACAATTAACATTATAAAGTAATTAGTAAATACGTACCTCAATAGAATCCAAATCGACTTTCTTTAGATCCTTCCGCAACTGTTTAGTACCTTTCTTCATTACATCTGCAACTACCTTCGTGTCTTCGGCAGAGCTGATTGTCATTGCTAGCGAGTCCAGATTAAAAGACTTGTCCTTCAATTGCTCCGCTTGATTCTCGTACGCTTTCTTCCTGGTTAAAAGGTTTTTGGCTTTCACTTGCAGACCCAACCGAGTAGAACCACCAACTGGAGCATTTTTGAGCTGTTGTTTAATTTTGAGCAGTTCAGCGTCAAGTTGGGCTACTTTTGCATCTAAATCTGCAGCCTTTTTATCTGTCTGCATACACGAATTTTTATTTTGCTTCAAAATTCTGTACACTTACTAAGAGAAATTACAAAGCCATATAGTTCTACTGACCGATTGGACAATATCATTTAGGCCTGGCTTAGGTTTAGAGGCTCCAGATTTCTTCGGAAGTCCGACAATTCGCTTCATTTTTACTTCTGATTTGTTTTCTCGTTGCTTAAAAATGTAATCCTGACACGACAACACTGCTATTGTTTTGTGAAAAAATTTATTCATACATTTTATTTTTATTCATTGTGGACATCTGCAAACTGAATATGCATGACAAGTTGCTGAGGAAATTAATATACTCTGGAACTTGTGAAGTTTTGACTTGATTGGCGTAAGTTGGCCTTTCAAAGACTAACGGTATAAGTTTGTCCACAGTTATGAAAATCAGTACAGCACATTTAAGCACTGTATCTCCAAAAGACAATGTAACATTGGAATCCCATATAACATAGCATTTCCTCAACAGCCATGGAAAGATGTAAACTTCTTTATCATCAGTATACGACAGAATAGAACTTTGCATTATCCTACAAGTGAGCATGATCATTACATAAAAAAGGAATAAAAAGTGTATCGCATTGACATGGTACATATTATGTAATAGATAAGAACAGAGACGGTACATGATACGGCTTGGTTTTTGGTTAGGTTTTGGTGTGTTGTTTTGGCGTTGGTGGTGAGAAGATGATACTGTTCTTGTCAGAGTAAATGTGTAGAGGTAATCACATAGTTACATCACATTAACGTGAGGAACATGAAAAGGAAACCAACCTATTTCTTTGCGGCTTCTTTTCTCATCCCCTTCTGACAAAAATTGTTAAAACATTTTGCCCTTTTCGTTCCTCTTCTCGTCTGATCTGATCCGTCCTCACATCATCCCATCTCTATACTGTCAGTTCCAATTGGGAGTTTTTAGGTAACTTTTTTGTACCAGGAGCAGCAAAAAAGCAACAGGCAAAACACTTTAAACACATCATCATATTATCATCCACTCTCACATAATATCCCAACGCACTTTTGATCTCCTCTTCAATCCAATATTCCTCTTCTTTCTCCTGAGGCAGCCTTTAAAGGCAAAAAAGCGAGCAGACGCAACCTCAATCTCTTTTTTGTAGTTCCGAATCAAATATCATTAATACCATTATTACAGGCATTCTTCATGTTTTATCGTTTGTACGTAACACACCTCTTTTCACACCACAGAAAAAAGGTACACGTCACATGTGGTATAGGGCACATGTGATCCTCTTTTCCTATGGATTGTTTGGAGGAACCGAAAGCTAGATTTATTTTTCAAAATTATTATTAGTTATAACCACAAATAAATCGAGACGAAATATTGTGAATATAATCTTGAGAGAAATTAGTAAACAAAATAGGAGGAAAGGAATATGAAAGTGGTAAAAATTTAGAGTAAATAATCACGCATCTCAGCAGGCCATAACTAACGAAATATCAAACAAAAGTATATTTTATACACTTGGACAGTATTAGATTACCGTTTAACACGAAATGCGAGAACTAAGAATCGCCATATTGCCAACCTCTTCAAATACTTTGTTTCTTGGTTTGGTCTCATCATTTTCTTAAACTAATGCGAATAAAATATGAAATGTTATTTCTGTTAAATCATAGAAAACTACTCATATGCATTTGATGCTTTTGATAAGGACATGGTACAAACGGAGGGAACATAATGAAACCGGTTTCTTTACAAGTCTTAAATCAAATTTTATTGCATATTTTGTACCTGGGTGAAGCTTTAAATATTTTGAGAGATGAAATGGAAAATCAAGTAACAGGATGGAGAAAAAAAGATGCATCATTCACACATAGTACATGCATACTATTATGTGCGTAAAATGGTATACAATTGCATCTATTATCTTATGGAACCTCCAAAAAGTAAGTGTACGTCGGTCTTTTTCATGATCAACTTTTAAATGAGAAATATACTTAAAGAATAATATGTTTGAGCCTAAATCAAAACCATCAACTCCGCATATCAAATTCATTGCAGGAGCAGCACCCAACGAAAAAGGGCTCAAAAGTTGGTGGATCAGACGTACCCAAAGCGTGGTGATTTGAAATGATAAATATACTGCGGCTGTATAAGATGCCAAAGAGATACATTGCTTGACGCTTGTTCAAGTGGATTCTCCAGTTTTATGACTTTTTCTCCTTTTCTCAAAAAAGGCATTTAATTTGCGTATACAAAGTTTAGTAGAGAAAATTACTAAGCCATATTAGAGCTTGCATTATACACATACAGTAATCAAATTTGATAAGTACGAGATTAATCTGCACGATTACACGTAGGTGGTAAAATGGTAAAATGCCAAATGAGGAGCTTTAAGGAATGTTTTGGACGACAGGATGTACAACAAGCTGGCACACATGTGTGTGCGCAGAGTGTAAATCACTTATTTTCCCCCTAAGAGTCAGTGTAATAACTTGAGAATTGAATGAATGAGAATAGTTTGCAAAAAACATGGTAGTAAATTATATAAAGATAAGGCCTATTATTTAAATTTGATGCGATTGCTCTTGGTAAATTTAATATGGAGTTTTTACGGAGTGTAAATATCCATTTAATTTATGTTAGTTGAAGAGCTTGTGTAGGTGTTGGTTAAAAATCCGAATGTATGCAATGTTTATGGATTTTTGCAGTTTGCTTAAACGATTCGGCAAAGAAAATATTGTTTAATACAATTGTGATGCAATAGAATAATGCATCGGACTGTAAAGACGCTTATGTTAGAAGGTAAAGCACTTCATTTGAAAGAAATCAATGGACTACATTTTTTGTTCTAATTAACGAGACAATGGAGTCTTGTGTTAATTAGATTCATGTCTTGTATATAGTTAGTATAACGATAACGATTACTTTTTTGGGAGAGGACAAGGTAATTCTCAAACTGCATTATTCATCATAATCATCGCCATCACCATTATCCATTGTGTATACAAAAGGATATAAGCGGTAGAATAAATATACCACAGTTTTTTTCATTAGGCATGATGCCTATTTATCTCATGATTGCATTTTGCATTGTTTACTTATGATGAGCATATTATAGAGTTGGTCAAGACGT